>WHYT01017877.1:193913-223685 GCA_009806455.1 Tetrax tetrax
TCCTTTCCCTTTCCCTTTCCCTTTCCTTTTCCCTTTCCCTTCTTTCCCTTTTCCTTTCCCTTTCCCTTTCCCTTTCCCTTTCCCTTTCCTTTTCCCTTTCCTTTTCCCTTTCCCTTTCCCTTTCCCTTCTTTCCCTTTCCCTTTCCCTTTCCCCTCTTTCCCTTTCCCTTTCCCCTCTTTCCCTTTCCCTTTCCCTTTCCCTCTCCCTTTCCCTTTCCCTTTTTTTTTCATATGAGTGATTCTCTCTGTCTCTGGACAGAGAATATATTCTGGAGAATACAAAGTACTGCTACCCAGCTGGAGCTACTCAAGGTATTGATCTCATTTTCTGTAGGATGTCTTACTTTACCCAGGATTTATAAACAGGCTTGGGATTACCTAATGTACCTGCCCAGGAGACAAAGTGAATCCTTACTCTCTTCAGATCGCTCCTACGAGTGCAAGATTCAGGGTTGAGCCTCGAAGGTCTTTGATCAAGTCACCAGTCATCAGAAAAAATTACAAGTGGGTAATATACATGACATGAATTATAGGCACTAGACTTCCCAAAGGTATTGCAGCTGCTGATTTCCCATTGTTTCTTACCACATGGAGAGAGAAAGGGAGCTAGAAATCAGCAAATTTACAACTCTGTGAGAAATTAAATTAAGCCATGTGGTGTTGTCTGAGGCTGTCAGTCTGTCCTTGCAAAGGCAAGCAGGAAGATGCAAAGCTGAAGACCAGCTCAAGCAAGTGGAGTTAAAATTAGCCCTAGAGTAGCATCTAGGAGGCTAAGCTGCCATAAAGTCCTCCTGTGCACCACACCATAGCCAAGCAGTGCGACTTTGGAGCCGCAAAGGCATCTCAGGTGGCCTCAACAGTCCTGATGAAGTGATGGGTGAAAAGGTGTCAGAGACCAATTTGTTCCAGACAGCTTGTTCTTGCATTCAGAACAAGGCTAATAAACAGACTGGAGAAATGTGAAAGGAAAACATGTTTAACTGGAGTAGATGGCACTTGTTGATTCAAAGCAAACTAGGGAAAAGAACTTGACATGCTGGTGCGTTTGGGATCACATTTCTTCGCAGAACTGTGAATTTAACTTTGAATTAGACCCACTAAATGGTGTGCATATGTAAAGCAAGATTCAGGCTCTTCGTTGCTGGATGAGCCCCAAACGGCAATCCATTTCTTTCCACAATCCGGTCTCAAAAGTAAAACCCATTACTCAGTTGCTGCCTAAAACTACCTGAGCCTGAGTCGCTCAATATCTATCTGTTGCTGGAGTCTAGCCAGGATCCACGTACAGGGGAGACAAGTAAATCCCTGGGGATGAAGCTAAAAGAGGTTTTCTCTTGAATTGATGCAGCTGGACCCCTTTATTATGCAAGCGTCAAAGTCTGATTTCTGAACAGGATATTCACCTACAAATGTCCTTCTTAGGTTTTGAGCATTCAATTTCCTACGTCCTCTTCCCTGGAAAGTATCCTCACCACTGGGAGAAGCTTAGGTACAGGGTGGCTTTTCTGTCAGTCTTATATGTGAAATCACATATTGCATGTGAAATAAAAAGCAGTGCAGGAGGCATGGGGGAAAGATTTTCTCTTCCTGTTACTTTATGCTTTCCAGGCTTTCTTGACAAACAGTGTGACCACCTCTGACATTTGCAAAATTACGTCTTGTACAAGGTACTCGAAGCTCTCTTTATCACCAAGACATCTTGCCTTTCTAAATTTTTTTTGTGTGTTTACACAGGTATGCATTTACCTAAACACAAACATACATTGCTGTACTTCTCTTCCATTTCTGTGACATGAAGGGAGGAGTGCTATTTAACGGTTTAATTTCTAAGATAGTCTAAATAAAAAGTTTTCACATAAAAGTGCATGATTTTAAAAAATTAACTCCATAAAGGTCTACACTGAATGAAGACATAAAACTATATTCATTGTTAGTAAGTCCATAGTGAGAATAATATTTTTAAATGACTAACTTTTAATTTTTATAAATAGCCGACATTGCAAAAATTGTGCATGTCCACATGTGATGCTATGTGATCCTGGGAGGATTGCGACAAAGATAAAATTGAGGAATTTAAAAACAATTTAGTGGATACAGAATAGTGAGATGGTGGCAGCTGGTTACTGTTAGCTAAAAGGCTTCTAAAAGACTGTCTAGTACTGTTAGACACACACCTTATTTGGCTCTGTTGGAGTCAATCAGTCAGTTAACAACTTCTCTAAAGAAACTTTCTGTGAGTGTTAACATTTCCTTAATTGTGGGGACAGGACTAAGAATAGATATTCTGCTATCTTTGTGGCAATGCTACTGTCAAAGATGAGCAGCCTAACTGAAGAAAGGTAACATTTTAATTTGAAATAAAATACACATTTGGTGGTTTAGCTTGCCAGCAGTAGCCAGCTGGAACCTATCCGTACTGTCCACCTTTCCACTTCTGGTGAACAAAAATTATTTTAACACTTACACTATTTCTCAAGATACCAGTCTTACCTCTGTGCCTGGTAAGGTCATGCAGTAGATGCTGCTGGAAACCATGCTAAGACACATGGACAAGAGATGAGCAAATGATGTCACCTACCTGGACTTGTACAAGGCATATGACACTGTCCCGCATGACATCATTCTTTCTAAACTGGAGAAACACAGATTTGACAGATGGACCATTCGGTGGCTAAGGAATTGGCCGGATGGCCACACTCAGAGAGTAGTGGTCAATGGCTTAATGTCCAGCTGGAGACTAGTGGCTTTCCTCAAGGGTCGATACAGGGCCTGGCCCTGTTCAACATCTTGTCAGTGACATGGACAGTGGGATAGAGTGCACCCTCAGCAGCTTCATCAATGACAACAAGCTGTGCAGTGCCATCGACACGCTGGAGGAAAGGGATGCCAATCCAGAGGGTTCTTGACAGGCTCCAGCCTGAACTTCATGAGGTGGGCCCTCATGAAGTTCTATAAGGCCAAGTGCAAGGTCCTCCATGTGGGTCAGGGCAATCCGAGCACAAATACAGGCTGGGCAGAGAATGGATTGAGAGCAGCCCTGAGGAGAACGACTTGGGTGTGTTGGTGGACAAGAAGCTCTACATGAGCCAGCAATGCATGCTTGCAACCCAGAAAGCCAACTGCATCAAAAGAAACATGGTCAAGGGAGGTGATTCTCCCCCTCTACTCTGCTCTGGTGAGACCTCATCTGGAGTACTGCACTGAGCTCTGGAGTCCCCAACATAAGAAGGATGTGGACCTGTTGGAGCAAGTCCAGAGGAGGGCCACAAATATGATCAGAGAGCTGGAGCATCTTTCCTATGAGGACAGGCTGAGAGAGTTGGGGCTGTTCAGCCTGGAGAAGACAAAGGTCTGGGAAGACCTTATAGCAGCTTTCCAGTACCTAAATGGGGTCTACAGGAAAGGCTGGAAGAAACTCTTCAGTAGGGCCTGTTGTGGCAGGACAATGGGTAATGGTTTCAAAATAGAGGGAGGTAGATTCAGATTAGATATTAGGAATTTTATTTTTTTTTACAATGAGAGTGGTAGAACACCAGAACAGATTGCCCAGAGTGGTGGTGGATGCCCCATCCCTGGAAACATTCAAGGCCAGGTTGGATGAGGATCTGAGCAACCTGATCTAGTCAGGGATGTCCCTGTTCCTTGCAGGGGGGTTGGACTAGATGACCTTTAAAGGTCCTTTCCAATCTTAATGATTTTATGATTCTATGATCTAGAATTCTCTGATCTTTAAATCTGACAAGGTACGTGCCCTTTTTAGATCGGAGGCGGAGAAGTTGATCTTAAGTTTATACCAAGGGTAACTCAGCATCAGGGCAGAAAAAATGTGAAGCACCTTGTTCACCCAACCCAGTGTCCTCCTTCCTCAGTCGAGCTGCAGGACACACAAGATGTCTCCTATTTGCACTCCCCTCTGAGTGCCCCCCATGCACAGTGCTCACTGGCCCTGAGCGGCCACCACCAATCTTCTGTGCAGCCCCAGAAGACCAATGTGCTGCCAGGCAGCCCCCTACATCCAAACCCACCTGAGACTAAACCTGCAGGGCTGGCAGTAGCAGGAATGCTAGGGCAGTGTTACCTATCATCACCACGACCGTCCCTCAGTCCTGCTTTGCTATGACAGGGTGCATTTTCTTATCTGTATGTGACAGGGATTTTGAGACCCAGACATTCTACTTTGATTCAGGTTTTTGTAAGGCTGGGTTTGTGCTGTTGTAATTCATTAACCTTGGATCAGCATCTTGAGATCATCTGGATGCTAAGGATACAGAATACAATGGTTTTCTCGCAGTATAAGCACATGCAGGAGTTTGATCTCCATTTAGCTCATATGAAGTGTCTGGAAAATATTCTAATACTAATTGTAGTGACTGTACTACTCAGGACAAAAATGTCTGAATTACAGTATCTCATAAATCACTATAGTAAGTAGGCAGGGTGTGTGCTCCCAAAAGAAGAAAAGCAGTCATAGCTGTCTGGTAGTAGTAAACCTAAAAACTCAATTTATTTAACTTTTAGGCCTAAAGAAAGCCTACAAAGACTATATGAAAAAGTATTATGTAGTGGGTACTAGATGGCTTCCTGCTATGATTTAGGCAAGGTTGTGGATGTATGCTGAGGAAATACTAGGATATGACTGCATAAAGGGGCAACAAATACGTATAATTGTTTAAGATGATTGATATGTCATGCTTAACTTCCTTTCTTTGAGCTTTCAGATGGAAGTGAGCATCCTGATCTGCACTGTTCCATTCATGGAGTTATCTCAGACTTTTTTGTTTAGTAAAAAATTCAGTGTGGATGGATTTGAGTTGTTCCTATGAAGTCAAGAGTTAGATGAAGTAAAGGATAAAGGCATTATTATGTTGAACTATTTTTCCACAAGGGAAAATTTTCCCAAGTAGTTGTTGCATTTTAGGTAAGGTAGAAATTTAACTTCCCAGGGACAAAAAGCCCTAGGAGTCTCTATGAAATGCTTTTCTTTCCATTTACTGTCAAATCTTCTGGCAGCGCCTGATGTCATTCATACTGAATGCACACGTAGTACCTTGCAGGTGGGAGGAGATTATCTCAGTTGCTCTTGGGAAAACAGTGTGAAGGTTTTAGTTTTGTTATGTTTCAGTTTTATTATTAGGTGCTGCTTTTACCTCCTTAGAGTGATATTCATTTAGGCTTCTGGTTTTGCCCCAGGAGGTGCTGGTCCATTGCCATCCCAATAAGAAAAGTGCTCAGACCCTCTAAGGTATCACTCACAATGCTATTTATTCGAGCTAACACAATGAGAAGAGAAAAACATTATCTTACATCCCTTTAGGGGCTGGAACATCGAACAGCACTCCAATCTACAACTCTATTCATCATTCCTACTGACAAAAAAAGAGATATGTTCTCCAAAGAACTTCTTGTCGCACTGTTAAAGGCAAGGCTTTAACATCAGTGCTGAGTGGGAGCTGCACACAGGCTCCTCCAGCAGCATGCATAGGCTGTGGCAGGGGGAGGCGTGTGGTACTGCACGGCATGGCACGGCCCAGCACAGCCTGAAGGCCACGCTAGGCATGCAGCACCTGCCCAGGCTAGCTGTGGTGTGGGTTACTGTCTTCTAAATGTACAACGGTGTCCCGGTCAGGATCACTACAGCTTCTGTTGCCAGAGACTTGTAGTTTTCCACAAGTAAAACTTTAAGTCATTTGCAATAGTTCAGCAAGTAGTGGTGGACAGGATGGATGGAGATGACGAGACAGATGGACTGCTTTTTAAAGAGTCAAGACAGTTTCTCCCACCATCTCCCGTTGGTTTACTATCATTACCCTCTGCTAGTTTTTCTATTCCTCCTGTTCTGCTCTCTCTTCTTTCATCAGCCTTCCTATGTTCTTGGGGTTTTTCCCCATTTTTCTAGTTCCAGACTGTTTTTTCCCACATTATTTTCTCATTCTATTTTTGTCACTATAACAAAAGATATTCTTTGTCTCACTTGCCTTTTAGTGCAATGCCCTGTGATTTTTGTCATATAGGTTCTTTGGAGAAGGTGGTCTGTCCGCCTATTCGTTTACATAGTACTTGCCACAGTAGGGCATTTGGATAAAGTTACAATGAAATCAATAACCCTGTGCTATTTTGCTGCCTTTCATTTATTCTGGGCAAGTTAATATTTAACTCTGAGAAAAGCCATACTGTGAATCTTTTTTTTTTAAATCTTTTTAAACTTTTTTTTTTCTTTTTTTCCCCCCCAGCATGTGTCCACCGAGTATATGTCTACTGCCAGGACTCCAGAAAAAGTTAATGTATCCATGCCATTTTTTTTTTCTATACTACAGTGTTCCCAAGGTTTACACGGGCTTCCCTACTCACTTCACCTCTTCACATCTAACACAGAATTCTGTGTCCTTTCTTACCATCTCCCTGCTATGTGAAAAAAAGGAAGCAGTTGTGCTAAGCAGAGTCTCATCACTGGTTTTACTTTTCAGAGTTCATTTTAAAGACTTATTTTTTGGCTCTAAGTTAATGTAGACATGTTCATTTTGCCTAGAAGTCACTGTGCTTTCTAAACCTCTGTTGATGTTCTTTGTCTAACAAAAAAAAAAATGTACTGTATGAACCCTCTTATAATGCACCGTAGAGCTCTGAAATTGCATCACAGAGCCTCAAATCTGCCCAGCAGCTGGACTCCGTATGGCAGGAATAATGTGATCAAATTGGGGCTGAGCAGCTCTGAAGCCAGGATTTGCATGTGAAACTGCAGCACTGGAATTGATTCACTGAGAAAAATCTGCCAGTGGCCTATTGAAATATGCGTAAGTTTTATTTGACAGTGCTTTATCCAACAGCCTAATCCTTTTCTGCAGACTGCCATTTAACACTCAGGCTGACATTTTATTCTACTTGCCATTTTTTTTTAAATAAAGACAGAGAATCTCCTATCTTGTAATAAACGAGACATTTAAAAGGCAGGATAGTGAGTGGTTATTTTCTCCAGCTGAGGTTCATTTGCGTAAGCATTCTGAGGTTGATGATAAACTTTTCTTTACAAAACTACACAGGGTCCAGGCTACTGTATCTTGTATTGCTTTGTTGCATTTTCCTGACTTCTCCTGCCTGGCATTTTTCAGATGTTAAGTTTTTGAGACAGACCATCAGTGTGGTGGTGTGCCTCAGATATTGATCGGTTTGTACTATAACATCAAGAAAGATGCAAGAAGCCTGACATGAGACAAATAGAGCGATACTTCCTCGTGTGGAGTTACAAAGTGGGAAGAGCATGCAGTATCTGCACAGAGATCTGCAGACATAAGTGAGGATGTACACATTGGGCTGCACTTACACACAGCAGTTAAAGTGTTTTTCCAGAGGGATGTTGGAAGTATGTGCCTGACTCCTTCCCGGTTCTGGGCTTAAGAGCCAGGCTCGATAGAGAGCATGAACAACTGGCACAGGAAGTTACTAGCTGCATGGGGCTGGCCAAGGCAATAGCAGGGAGAAAGAAGGGTTTGTCTTTAACCCACTTGTCTCTATAGAGCTGGTGGTTCCTTTAGAGAAGAGACCAAATTCCTATATAGACAGAGACACATATTTCCTATTCTTTTCAAAAACAGGGGGTGTGCTGTTCTTCCAAGGCAGAGGGGAGGGGAAGGGAAGGAAAGCTTTCTGAGTGTGCCTACAGCAGTATGTCTTTCTGCAGACTTAAAAATTAACTAGGCGCTGAGCTATGCAGCACGTGCCACTGCAGGTGGAAGGATACATGTAGATTAGCATGTGTAGGTAAAGGATGAAAGATCAAAGATAAAAACATCATGGAAAGAAGATGCCCCTAAATTCAGGTGCAGTGGGGCAGGGATGTAATTTTAGACAGAGCCCTCCAAGTTCCCACATCAGATGCTTTCAGTTCTTTTTTGAAAATTGGCCAAGGCTAGCAGCTTGAAATACAAATTGTATCACAGCAGTTTACTGCAGTTTAGGTAATGCCAAATACGGGAAAGAAAATTGAAGCCAGTGCTGTTAATGTAAAAAAAACATTTCATGGTCACTTTTTGTTGCTGATATTTTTCCTTCCATTACCTTTGCCAATAAATGACACAGAGCACTCGGCAGAAAGTGAAATCATTTTGGTGGAATGATTTTTCCTTCTTTTTTTCCAGCAATTAAAGAGAGTAGTACTTAACAAACATTAACCAAATACTGCCTTCTGCCAGAAGTAATTTATACTACTATAACTCAAATGTCTATACACAAAGAATAATACTTCCATTGGTATATTCTGTTGTACCAATTCCAAGCCAAGATTTTGCATGGGATTGCATAGGATTGCACGTTAAACTATGTGTTAGGTATAAAGTTCACATCAAATGCCTGCACAATGTGGTTTCTCAGTCTAACTTATTCTAAGTACCTGCTCCTGTCCAAAGAGATAAGAAGCTACACAAACACACATGCATCTAGCCTTTTTTACAGTAGTTTTTTTAAGTACCATGCAAGTCTAGACATACAGACTTTCCTAAGCAAGAGGGAGCACACGTGAAAATAATCACACAAAACTAATTTTCTTTCCATAGTTCATCATTATAGCTACCTTTACAACAATCTTTAAATGGTCAAAAAGCCAAATGCCTTCTTAGAGCAGCATATAGAAGAAGATTGTCCTGATTGTGCTGACTTATCTTTGTATCCAAAGACAGACTTACAGGAGTGCAGACTGATTTTCCTTCTGACTGTGCTCCAAAAAAAAAAAGCAGTGAACCACCTCCTGCCATCCCACTGTTGCATCATACAAATGGATTAGTTCGTGGCTTTGTTTGAGGATGTGAGCAGGAGGATGTACTGTTGTGGTCACAACAGTACCAGAAAGTGCTAGCTGTCTTCATTATTTCACAGCTTTGTTGTTGGTGTTGTTTTAATCACTATTCCTAGCTTAATCTGGGCTAACTGATCCTCTGAAATACAGCTGCCAGTAGCGGGCAGATGCCTTTATATTACACGTACTAAGAAGACTGCCCATCTCAGAGTGTGGTTCTGTCATTAATGAAAGCAAATATTTGACCAAGTTGAATCCCAGACAGATGTGGCAGTATTCTTGTGAAAAGAATACTCGGTTAAAAACGACAGAACAGGTGAAAAAAAAGGAACAATGTGTTGGGGCTTTGTGGGGTCTGGTATTTGGGGGAGTGACAAAGTGGCAGTGTGCAACATGAAAAAATGAGTCACATTAACCTCCACTGGCTGAAAGCAACTGATCATCAGTGCTGAACCACAAACTATAGCATCTCAGACAGAGCTATGTGAAATATTTTGATATGCTGATTGTCATTCTCTTCCACTATGACTGTCACTTTCCATTGTTTTCTGCTCTTAACATACTCTTTTTTTTGAGAGACTGTTCCAGTCTGTGTCACTCATCTTCAGATGATGAAAGTTAGCCTTGCAGAGGATTTTCCCTCTCATTTAAAAATTTCCACGTGCGACTATTTTTAATGCTAGAAAGATGCTTAGTTGGTGGAAATTTCTCGTAGTTTCACGCAAATTACCTGAAGTATATTGATTACATAGCTGAGCTGCCAGTCTAGCAGATTTAATATTTTCTTTTCCTCAGGCTACCAGTAAAAAATCAACTTTCAGAAGTCAAGAAGAGTGAAAACCCACTATATTGACTGCAGATTTTTATACACTCACAGGTAAAAGAAATATGACTTAAAAATTACACCAAACCCTAATGGTACATAGTTCAATATTGTTTTAGTGAGACCTGAAAAATATTGAGCTTGTGTGGGCTCTGAGGTTTATGGGACTAAATCCTCACGAAGATAGACCTGAGACATTTAGGAATTACTTCTCTTTCCCAGGGTATTTATTTTAAGAATGATGAAAACTGAACTCAGTTGCAGCTGAGGGTTTTATTTAAAAGAAACGCCTGGATATTTTAAATTATTCTCTGCCAAATAAATGGCAGCCATGGAAAAGCAATTATTCTTAAGAGGGTTTGAGATTCTGAATTTATTAAAAAATTAAGCTAAGAAATAGCTACAAACAGAGAAACAAAGTCACCCCTTACATACAAGACCTAATCCATTCACTAGATCCCACTTTCTCTTCACTAATTACTCCCTTTCCACAGAGATACTGAAGCCTAGAGCTGTGCTGAAATATGGAAGAAATTATTCTGCTCATCCTTCCCTTAAATAAATAAATAAATAAATGAGTGTGCCTCTCAGTTACACAACAGTGCGGAAGTTACAGCACTCAATTGAAAACATTTGTTTGATTGCTTTTTATGAAAAGTCCTAAGAAATATGTTTTAAGCATTAAGCTAAAATAGTGAAAACTACTTCTGAATGATGGAATTTAACCTACACTGATGACTCAAATGTCTATTTTGTCCTGTATGTCAGTCCATTACTCTTACACTTAACTACATGTAGCAAAATTGTAAATGTGATGTATGTAGTAGTTCTTACTATGAATTGTCATTCAAAAAGGAAAAAAATGTGTGTTTGCAAATTTTATTTGATTAGGAAGTACCTAGAAAGATTTCAGCTGCTGACAGAAACCTCATTTATTTTTCCTATGTATATGAACATAAAATCATTGTATCATTTTAGAAAGATTTTCAGATTCAGTGTAGAAGGCAGAATAAAGCTAGACAGATAATCCACCAAAGGATTCTCCTGCCTTAAACACACAGTTACAGGGGACTTGCACTGTATTTTCAGTCTAGATATCACTGGGACTTAAGGTATGGGAGACTGGCAAGGGGGAAGGCAGCCTGCCGGACAAAAGCAATTAAGTGCCCTTCTCCTGAGTAGGATCTGTAACCCCATCTGAAATTAGTTTTATTGAAACTTCACTTCTCCTTGTACCTTGGCCACCTGAAGTAATGTTTGGAAGGTCTGTTGGCGTTTCTTTTCAACATGGCCTCTCTTCCCAGTAGATCATGGCAGGAGAAGAAAAGGAGGCGGGAGATTGTGAACCAAGGAGGAAAGGGTGGGAGAAGTCTTGTTTGCTAAGGAAGGAGAAAGCCCATGAGACTGCAGATAGTGAGGAAGAGGCCTTCTTCTCTGTGCTCTCAGTTGCAGTGAGTAACTAAGCAGAAAAGCTTAAAAAGCAGCGAAGGCAAAATGCTTTAACTATTTCCTGTGAAAACAAAATTAAGTTTCTCTTTGGCCCATCTGGATTTGGTCTTTTGAAGAGAACAAGAGCTCTCCAACAGTCACTCTCCCCAGGGAGCAAACATGGAAGCGAGATCATCTCAGATACTAAACATCCTATTTGCTGAGTTTCCTGGCATGGTAGCAATTAAAATAAAATTTAGTAGGGCATGAGGAAGGGAAAAGCATGCATGCTGCTTGTATTTTACCTTCTAGCAGAAGTCCTTAAAGATGATGTACATGAGTTCTGTAGTCTGGATAGTTATTTTTTTTCAGAACTCTTTCAGTTTCATTGCTGTCTGATTGTTGTTAAGGATTTATGTATCTCACAGGCAACAGCTCCTCAGTGCTACAGTGCCACATGCACAGAAGAAAGAATAAATGCTCACTGCTCACTCTCACTGCCTCAAAGAATGTTCACCTGGGTTTGTTCCAGTGCAAAAATAAATCCCCTCTGCTATTTGGGACCCCTGTAGAAATAGGAATTGAATGTGTCAGGATACAAGGCTTACAAGTGTGTTTTATGTAATTTCTTAAGAGCATCTCCTTGCTCTACCTGCCCAGCACTGACATACCATGCAGGTAGCTAAAAGAGCACTGCTTGATCCAGAATAAACTTACCTACTAGGTCATTTGGGGTCAAGAGCCCCAGGCAGGCAGGAGGGCACTTGGCCCGGCCAGCAAAAGTTGGTGTGTTGTTAACAAGAGGTTTGCTGATTTTTGCGGAAGGACCTATCTACCTCAAATTTGAAAAGGCACAAAGGGTGGCTGGGATTAACTCAAAGTTAAGAGTGACAGCATTCCAACTCCTGCTTGTAGAGGATGTATTATTATACTAATAATCTAATTGTTCAAAGAGGTAATTAAGGTTTAACTGCCTGGTGCAAGCAATATGCTTAAGTAACATCAGTCTGCTATTAAACAGGATTACAAGCATTACCTACAGACAGGTGATGTGCACTCTTCCAGTTTTCCATATCAAATTCATTTCATTTTTCCTGGGAAATCCCTTTCCAGCATCACTAATGCAATTCACACAGCTGGTGTCAAAAGGTACTAAAGACTCACCCGTAACTGTTGATGTTAAGCCATAACTTTCACTTTCCCCATCACACACGAGTTGGTAAAATACACTTTGAAGCCACATGACCATTTCTGCTCCCCACCCCAAAGTGCTGCAAAGGCAAGTTGGCTGAAAGGAAGAGAGATAAAGGGTTTTGATGTAGACATACTCATTTCATTAAAGTTAGTGGAGACTTCAGTAACTAAACATTTTCTGCTGAAGGATTTCTGAAAAACTACTTGTTTAAATGAGAGAATGAAGGTAGGATCAAGTCCTTGAACAGTAAAAAAAATATGAAAATAGGTAAGATTAATATGATTTCATGACACAGAATAAAAGATCATTACTTGCATGTGACTAGATCTCTCAGTAGGCCTAGGTTCCCAAGTCCAGAGAAAATTATTTTTAAAAAGTATAGTTAGACCACTATCCGTTAGAAAAACTTTCAGCATCCTGTCCTGGAGCATGCGACATGGTCTTTTAACAGGTGACATCTGCTCAAGGCCTATTCTGACATGTTTTTCTTAGCTGAACTTTTTTCTACATCATCTTTTCTTCTACACAACTTAGGTTTTGCAGGGAAAACAATATACTTTTAAATATGTTGGTTTGACATCAAAGATACGCTATGTTCTGAACTTTTTCTTGTTGAGCTCTATCATAGCTATAGAAGACAGACAAACTAAAATGAAGAACCCAACCATGGGCAAAACTACAACAGCAAAACTCAGTTTCAGAGCCACAGAATTCAAATGAAGGCACTGAGCAAAATATTTCCCTGTCTGAAGATACTGTAACATAAGGCAAGGCAAATAAGGGAGACCATAATGCAAATACAATGGATCTGTGCCAGCTTAGTGGCTGACCCAGAACAGGGAGGGGAAAAAAAAAAAAGAAAAAGAAGAAAACCCCGAACTGTTATTTGCATGCAATGAGTAAGAAACTGACTCATTTCAGTTATAGAATAGAAAAACTTGGGATACATATGAGGAAAATAACTTGATAAATCATATTAGTGTAGATTCTTGAAAATGGATTAAGAATCTCTGGAAAAAGTCCACTTCTCAGCTTGGAAGTGGACTTTATTCCACTTTCATTATGATGTGCAATAAAGAACATAACATAAAGCACACTGACTTTCTATGTCTGCTGACTAAGGCACCTGGAAGGCTCCTTGCCTGTCAAAAGCAGGTTACTGTTAATTTACCACGCTTCAGTCTAGGGCATTAAAAGCACAATTAAAGAAACTGATCTACTGGAAAGAAGAGAATTTGAAAACTGTGGAAACTGGTCTACTAGATTATTGAAACGTTAAGCTGAGGATGAATGGTATTCCTAACTGGAATTGGGAAGTCATTTTACATACTGAAGAAGTGCTCACTATAATATCAGCTCTTTTATATATTCTGTGATTAAAAAATCCACCACTAAAATTTTCAAGAGTAAAAGAAGCAATAAATTAAAACAATGAAATATTGCAACAGAACTTACATTAAATAGTGTTTATTAGTTTTAATGACTGCCACAGTCATTCAAAGCACTGAATGTGGAGGAAGGTATGACAACCCTTCTATCAGGCCAGTATCAGGACAGTACTTGTATCAGCACAGTACGAGTATGTTGGAGCAGATGGCCTCTTCTTTCATTTTCTTTCATTTTTACCTTCTAATGCTTTCATGTTATAACCCAAGTCAATGTTTAACTGTCAGGCCACTTGAAAATGCGCCAAGTAATGGTGATCTGGCTGCCAACCTGAACTGTTAACTGCATTGTTGATCTTGAAGGTTTCCTGTCTTTTTTCTATTGCACTAGACAGGAAGCAGGAAGAGTCAAACATATGCTTCCCGTCAAACCAAACCTAAGGCAGGAAGGAGATGGAAGTACAAGTAATAGCTTTCTGGGATCAAATCAGCCTCTGAGTCTAAAGGCTTTCAGCCTGGTGACTCTTGGTGGTATGGAATAGCTGGTTATCACAATTATTATCAGCAAACCAAGCAAATTGTTATTATTATTATTGGCCCACTCAAAATGCTTATGCATTGGACTGAACGAGAGCAGTGCTTTCGATGCATTGAGCTCTTTTGGAAAATTCTGCTATGGAAAATTAAAAGACAAGTTATGGGATTTTGAATGGCTTATGCGTTACTTCAGCAAAGGTTTCACTGGCTACTCATTCCTTCCCAGCGCTGGTGAGCTGGACTGAGAAACTGAACTAGCTTTAAAGGACAGAAAAAGAATTCGGTAGGCAGAACGCAAATCAGTTTCCTTCCTAGCTGCCCAAAGGATGACAAGGTCACAGTGTGAAGACTGGGTGCATGCAGTAGGGACTGGAAAAAGCAGGTACTTTGAGAGCCCTGGGCAGCACTGTAGCTGAACCCACCATCATGGCTTTGATTCCAACTGCTCCATCCTCTGTGCAGTTCCAAGTTCAATTCTGGTGCAGGTCCATGTGTTGCCTTCCTCCTTGAGAGGAAACCTGAAGGTGATCAGAGTAAACCAGCCATTTTCTTGTATTACAGCACCACTCTGTTCAGAATTAATGGTTGAAGGGTTGATGTAATCATTAAGTTTTTAACTATTCCTAACAAAAACCCAGCACCTTCAGCACAGCATCAAGATTAGCTTGTTGATGCAGTATCAGTGAAGCATTTTCCTTTCACGTTCACTCAAGCTAGTACTAGACTTTTACTCCAGTCCTCTAAACATCTAGTAGAAAACTGAGACGAGTTATGAAAAAACACCTGCTGATTGCAGTAAAGGATATAACCTAGATTTTAATTCTGTTTTGTTGGTGCCGCAAAGTTGCTGGAATCTAGGATGATGATTATTTTGGCTAAATTTCTTGGCAGATTCAGTGAAATACTAACATAAATTAGATAGCTTTCTCTACCTATTATAGCCGTCTCTGGTATCTATTCTGTATGCATAGTTGCAATACCTTTAATTAATCTATTTTCTTAGGCACATTCGGTACTTGTTCAACAGAGTAATAAGAGTTCTTTTTGTGGACTTGTCTTTCTAGACTATTTAAAATCTACTAGATCAAGTGTCTTTGCCACAAGTCAGTTTCAGGGAGGTGGGGTTTTTTTGTGATTCAATTTCCCCAGAATAAAAAGAAATTTCTCCCTGTCTTATGGAGAAGGTTATGCGAAGCAGCAACGTTCTCCTGTTTTTCTTTCTGTACAGAACAGAACAGGTAGTGAGCATACACAGGATCTCTTTTGACTCAATCCAACAGTAACATTTGGAGCACCCAGTCTAGTAGCTTCTTCACTACCTACAGTAGCAGTAGTATTAACAACAGACATACAAACAAGTATTATACAAATGAGTAAGTACAATGCAGGCTGGACTAAGTCGGTAAAGAGGTTGATGCTCCAGCTGTCTAGCAGATTTCAAGCAACTGAGTCGGCAGTCCATCCTGTGCAGAGAACTTCGTTACCACTTTTTCAGTTTATTTGAACTGCAGTTCTGGTCTCACAGAAGCTATTTATGTAGCTTGTTTTTAGGTGGAAATTCTTAAAAACAAACAGCTTCCTTTCACTAAAAATATAACATGACTCCTGGAATTTCTCAGTACTATATGCAGTGAAGTTACACCTTGATATAGCTTACGCAAAGGTGGTAGAGCACAACTGCCTATAAGAGGATTCTTGTAGAAAAGCCAAAGGGTGGGGCAGATAGGGTATTTCCCTCCACTGCTTCAGCTCACAGGCTTTAATTACCTGTTTATGCATCATGTGAGAGTCTCTGAAGACTCACTAAACAGCTTTCAGGTGGTTTTGAAGGCAGAGGTTGGCATGAACAGGCCCTATTTCAGATTAAATTGCTTGCCTCCCTAGCTGCTTGTATGATCAACAGTAAGCAGTTCATTATGTTCATGTCTAAGTATTGCAGCACACCTTATGAGAAACTTCACAACAAACTACCTTTGTAAAAATCACATGCTGTCATCATAGTAACAGGCCAAGAAACAAACAAACAAAAAAATAGTCTATTTTGCCATTTGCTAGGGCCTTTAATGAATTCCACTGTCATCTCACAAGTAAGATGAGACACCTGGCAGTAACTATGCGTGACAAACCTGAATTGATATGGAAAGAAATAATATCATCCCTCACAGCGTCCTGATCTCTCATCTCCATGCTTCTGTCCCACACTGAAGCAGCTAAATTAAGCAGGGACCTAACCCAGAACAAAACACATCCAGATTTCCTCCTTTCCCTTCCACCAAAAGAAGCAAATAAATAAAAGTCAGATGCCCCAGCTCAACCTAAACAAGCATAGACACATGAATGAATGAACATATGAAGGAAAAGTACGACTTGTCTCAACTGCAGCTTCAGTTGCGTATGGCAACCTACAGCAAAAACATTTTAGGTCTGCATCATTAATGTTCTTTGGTGGTGCTTTTAGAAGGATTTTAATTGTAGGAAAAGGCGATATAATTTAGAAAAATAACTTTATTTTTGCATCCTCAGTGCTGAAAAAATCTGGAATGCAAGTTGAGCTTAATGGAAAGCAGAAACCAGCAGTTCAATCAGTGACAGTTAGACACTACTGTAGTTCTTAAAAGTTTTTGAGAAACTTAAGTCATTTTGGATCCAAAAGCAAGACTCTTGATACAGTAAGAAGTCTAAAATTACAAGTCTAACTCTTATCAGGCACAAAACTGAAGTTTCCCTGAGAAGATGTTATTACAATCTAATGTATAAACTTTATATCACATTATCGGGGGGTTTAAGAGTACAAAAGCAAGACTTGGCTACAAAAATAAACACAAATCCTTAATACTCCATGCTGAAGATGAAATTTTTAGGAGGATTAAGAATTACATATTACAGAACAACAGCAATCAGATTTAAGTTACATGACAGCTGGCTTTGGTGTATTCCCTTTTTGTATAGTTTTCAGATCAATTCTAGTTTTATTTTCCTGAGATCTTTTAGTGCCCAGTATGAAGCTCATGCAGTCCAGCTGCTTTTCTCCTTTTTTTTCCCCCCCACCTTCCCCGCCCCCCTTCATCTTTCTCTTCCAGCTAGCATTACATTCATGGAGAAAAAACAAGGAATAACTATGAAAAACACGCATTTTCCAAGCCTTAAAACAAATAGTTTAGCCAAACAAAGTTCATTAATTACACCTTTTAGATAATAAATATTCCAAATAGTTGACCTTTCAAAAATTGCTATCTTTGATTTTGTACCCAAAGTTCCAAGCCTCAGTGTGCAATACAAGGCATCCCCATTTTCACTTGAGAGATGTCTTCTCTCCCTGTTGTCCATGGACAAGGTAGGAAGGGCGTCATCAGCACCATACCAACATTGTGAGAACCATCATACTGATCATCAGCATCCCCATCATCAGTGTTACATGTTAAAGTATATAGCTGTATACTATTTTAAGCTATGTTTCGTAACAGGACTAGGCAGGATTTCAGTTCTTTTGCAGATACAAAGCTTTGTGTCGCAAATACTCTTCCAAACATTTCACTGCAAAAGGGTCAACATCAGTGTCAAACTTATTAGCAAAGAAATGGTGGTTTCGTAGCATCCAGTTCAGGTCTCCTGCCCCAAAAACACAGACAGAGCGAATGTGAACTCCACTGCATGGCGGGTAAGGTGCACCTTTGGACACGTCACCTTCAAAGTACTGCCACTTGACAAATCTGGCCAGTGCATTCATGTCAGAAACGTCATACTTGCCACTGGAAGAAACTGCACCCGGGACTTCAGGGATTCTCTGGATTGTTGCCCACAGGTACTCATCTGGGCTGTAAGTGTCTTTTGCCCACTCAATGAACTTAAGTATTTTGCTGCTTTCTAACACATATTCCACAAATCTTCTGCTAACTACAAAATAGGCACTACCAGAAAAAACTGGAATGCTGAGAGGTGGCAGTTGTTTGTCTATGCCTGTGTTCTTTATTTTACCATCAATAATCTCATGGTGTTTTTTCCACCTTACTTCTTTATAAACTGGCATTTTTTCTGTTTCCAAGCTATTTTCACCTTTAAGGGCTTTTAATTTCTCTACTATTTCCTGGTTGGTCTTTATAGGAAAGTCCATGCCACAGAGATTTATTAAGTATTTCCAGTTTGAACTTCTTCTGTACAGATCTTTCATGCAGTTAATGTCTGCCTGCACCCTGCTCCATGAAGCATACACAACACTCTCTAACTGGCTGGAAATAAAGACATTATCAAAACATGATACTATTCCCTTCACAGCAGCAAAAAAAGATTCTGGAGACTTTTTGTCAACATGAATGCAGTAAAAATTCTGAGGGGCATAGATTGATCTTAAAAGTCTATCAAGCATCTCAATTTTGTGATAAACCACTATTGAGTAAGCAATTGGAAATTCTGCTTCTTCATTGCTGAGAGGTTCCATAATGTATTTCCTAGTCTTGGTGAAGGAGGCACAGTCTGCTGTCATGTTAATATAATCATTTGTTGTTAGTCTGGGGCGCTTCTTAAATGACACTGACAATGTCTCAAGCTTTACCTTCTGAATTTCTTCTATGTCCCCCTCTATAATCTTGGTGCAATTAACATTGCCAATAGGATCTTCTTTCGTCAGCTCTAGATGTCTCCGATTTAAGAAGTCTTGTTTCTGGTTAACTTTCAAAACCGAAATGATTACTAAAATAAGAGTTAGACCCAAGAAAAGCCTGAAGCGCAAGTTGTGGCAAAACCGTAATTTCCTCTTCAGCATTTCAAATACCGGGCAGCTTCGCAGGGCTAAAAAAAACGCCCTTCACTCTGCTCATATCAGCTTCAACAACTTCAGAAAAACCACTTTGTGTCTGTCAGGAATTCGGTGAATTTGTCAGGGAGATGGAAGGAAAATTCCTACGATAAAATTAAATATGATTGTAATTCAAAGACTAAAGGTTTCTTTAAAAAATTACTGCTTAATAATTACATTGTTATATAGCAACAGTAAAAAGGTGAATAGTTTCACTAAAAATATTTTGTGGAAAATTAGAAATTAATGAATAAAATTTATTTTTCTAGAAAAAGACTGGGAGGGGCAGATCATTTTTGTGAGACACTGTTTCCATAGTACTAAGATTACAAACCAAAGTTCAGTAGGAAAACAGAGCTGATTCAGCTGCATCTGACAAAATCAAAGCCAGTAAGTCAGATACATTACTGAGAAGCAAGTATTTGATGTTAATTCACAATTCAGAGTTTGACAAGAAAGTTTCATACTCATTTCAGCAGCGACATAGATTTCATTATAACTTACCACTCACTTCCTGGATGCTAGTCATGCTTCATCTTCTCACTGGGAAAGCAGACCCTGAAGCCTTTCAAGATCTTCATGTGAGAAACAGTCTCTTCAACATCCTGCAGATAAGCTTAGAAGTACTATCAGGAAAGAGCTGATGAGAAGGAGAGAAAGAAACTAGTATAGCATAGCTCCTCGACTTTCAGAGTGGTGAGAACAGCTGTGACTGAATTGCTGGAGTACCCTTTTAAGGTAAAAGGCAATACTCACGGCCTGTCTGTAAAGCTGATTCGTGTTAAGCCACTGCAAACGCACACATCTAGGAGCACAGCAGTGTTGAGTTACCATCGTTTAAACACCCTTGTTTCTACAATTCAGCAGTTGTGGAAATATGTTGCAATGCTGAGTTGCAGCAAGTTTTATAACATGCCAATCTTATTTCAATCTTTATTTCACAGGCACTACATTGTTTTTGTTAGTTCTACTTCCCCTTGAGCACCTTTTTTCTGTCTCAGTACTCTGTGAAGGGATCACTGCATAGTTATGCAGCCATGTTGGGAAAACCAGTCTGAAACTGCATTACAGAACTGTGTGTCTTTTTTTTGTAAGTACTACCTCATGCAGGTAAACTGATCAATAACAGGACATCCTTAAACAACTTCCACTGCCACTCAAATGCCATTTGTACTCACTAATTCTTTGCCTAATAATTCACTGCAGGTTTGAATTTCAAGCCAATGTCTAACTGCAAAAGCCAATACAGTTTATAGAGGATGTCTTCCAAAATTTTAATCTGTAAGTTGAAAGTTTGTTAAATATTGAAGTGTTTTAGATATATACAACCCCTTTCATTTTTACTAGTTTAAAGAAAAAATTAGAGTCTCTAAATAACTTTTTTGATAGCTCTAAGAATAACTGCTATCCAAAAGAAAATTTGTTTAACAAAAACAAATGTGTCCACTGTCCACTTTGGGGTTTTGCTGTAGGCTGTTCAGCATAAAAAATTTCTTTTCTCCCCCTCTTTTCTTTAAGCTATGCCAGTATCATTTTAGCTTTTATTTCTCAAACTATGGCTTTTAACCTGGTACTTGCAGGTTACACTCAGAACAGGTGCATGTAAGAAATTGAGGCCCAGCATCACAGAGTTTTTTGGTATCAGTGCTGCCACCGGGAAGCTCTACATGTTGGGTCAACCAGTACGCTCACAGCATCGCAAACTGACTAGGGGAATGGATCCACATGTAGTAGGTGGGAGGAAGGGGCAAATCACTACACAAATGTCTAGTACAGCTACAAGGATCAGCAGTGTTTTAAGGAAGTACTATAACCCAATATTTTGTAATTCAAGCCACCAGCAGGCAGATACCGCAAACTATTTGTGACGAACAGTATTATATAAACATCTTATTTACTGTGAAGTGTACTTGGTTTTCAGAGTTACACCAGTAATTATTTTATCCTGAATTTCCAGTTTATCTTAGGGAGGTGGACATCTGTTCCAACTCTGTTTTAAATGTATAGTGAAGTCAAACTGGAAGAAATAAAAAATAAAATTTTAAACTTTAAGGTAAGTAACCAGGTGAACTTGTATACAATTACAGCTGAAAGCACAGAGAGATACCTTTTAACCAATAAGTCTCACATTCTGAATTTGAATTAAAAAAAAAAAATTAAAGGGAAATTCCACAATTACCACTTTTAGTTTGCAATGCAGCACCAAATGCAATGACATAATTTAGAGCAAGTTTTAAATGCTTTATAACTTATCACAAGCTTGCTTACTTGACGTCCTGCTAGTTTTAACTAGTAGATCTGATCCAATTAAAATAATATCCATCACACATGGATATTATTTGAAACTAACAAAGGAAGGATACTAGCTATGTGATCATCTCCATAACCTCTATCGAGTATATATTGCCATAGAACAAAGCTTTTGATACTGATTACCCTTAAATTACTGGGTTTTGCCTACCCAGAAATGAAGACTTTTCTAGAACTTAAAATGTACTTGAAATAAACTTATATTTGTGAAACTTCAGCTGACAAGAGCTGGAATTGTTCTTATTTTAGCAGTACTGTTTTATTCTATTCTCAGTTTTTACTGTGGGATAAAAACTGAGAATAGGATAATTCTAGCATTGTGGGATAATACACACTTCAAGAGGATTGCCACGCCCTCCCTGTTCTTTAACATGAAGGGAGACAGAGCCTTAATCAAAAGCTACCATTGCAGTCTTCACCTTCTACAATTTCCAAAGAACAAAGCTTGCAAAGAAGTCTTTCCTGCTCCTATTTTAGAATAAAACTTAGTTGAAAGCAGGATAAAGACTCTCTTTCAGAAAGGCCTTGTATACCCAGCTGGGTGCAACTCCTCTATTGTTCTGAGCTCAGAATAATCAGACCCTGCATTTCCATTATACCAAAAACAGAGATCTGCAAACATTTGCAGACTAAGGTGGCTCTTATCTTTAGGTGGAGGTTTTCCCTCAGTCAAATTTATTTCGCTGACACTGCTTCCTCTGAACAGTGAAAAATAAGTTACTATTTGCCTATGCTTGCAGTTCTCTCTCTAAAAAGTCCTAAAACATGATCACATCCCATTCTTTGCAAAAGCTGACCTTCACAGGATAAGGAAAGATTTGGTACCTTTCATCTAATAATATACCTGGGTTTTGTTTATTATAAAGTTACATGAGCCTAGAAGACTTATTAACATAGCTTCAGACTGCATTCAGTAAAGCTTTTAACATCTTTTTCTCAAGCTCTGCGTGGCTTTGGTGTGCACCCTAGAGAACGCGATGTCCACGGCAGCACGTTGCTCTGTGGGAAAGCAGGAGGGAGGTTTGCACAGCCACAGATGAAAGATTTTATATCGCAGCCTTGGTCTTGCTCTCAGCTGAAGTTCAGTTGCAAAAGTTACATACTTGACCCGCTTCCATCTTTTACTGCCTCCTCCTTACGTCAGAGCCTGTATTCCTGATGCAGTAGTCATTAAAACCCAGAAACTTGTAGCAGTTGCTGGTGTTTGGAGGAGTTAGTACAAAGGTTGACTTAGCTGCCTGCTTCCCTCTTTCCTACCAAAAATTATTCTTCACTGCTGTATATAAATTATACGGTATGACTAAGCATTAAACTAAAATAATTTCAAATTGATTCCTACTACAGGCTAGTGTTCTCCACTTAAATAGACCTTACGGAAAGAAGGACTACTATACCCAGTTTAAATCTCCATTTTTGGCACCTCTTCTGTGTCAGAGGGCAAATCACTTGGATCATCTATCACTCAGTTTATTCACCTGTGAAATAAGCACTCGTCATTACCTGGCAGTCTGGGAGATGTCTCGGTCACAGCTTCAGAGCCGGCGCACAGAGTTGGGGGTGGATTCCCGAACCGGGGAAAGCTCAGGAGCGGGGAGCCAAGAGAAGCGCCAGGAGCCCACATCCCAGGCGGGCTGGGGGGGGTGAAGGGGGTCACCAGCGGGATATTTAAACATGGTGCAACGGGACCCAGTAGGCAGAGGGGGCAAACAGGGCATGGCAGTTTGTGTGTCCCTGGAATCCTGAGGTGCTCCTTGCAGAACTGCTCTGAAGGCTGAAGAAGTAAGAGCCAGCACCTTGGGAGAGGCACTGGAGCTGAGCAAGACAGCCTGACTGGCTCACGTAACGATCAGTGCAACCAAGAAAAGGAGATGTGTGGTGGTAGTAGTGGGCAACTCTCTCCCAAAAGGTATGGAGGCAGCCATCTGCCTACCAGATGTGCTCTCTAGGGGGGAGGTATGCTGTCTGCTGGGATGTTACTAAGAAAGTAACAAACCTCATGTGGTCCACACACTATTATCCACTGCTGGTGTTTCATGTGGGTGCCAGCAATACAGCCAGGAGCAGCCTGAGGAGCATCAAGAAGGACTACAGGACCCTGGGAGGAACAGTTAAGGACTCTGGTGCAGGTGGTCTTTTCATCAGTCCTCCTGACTGAAGGGAAGGGGCCTGAAAGGGCCAGCTGAATCTGGTAAGTCAACAAATGGCTACAGGAATAGTGCCACAGGCCAGGGCTTTGGCTACTTAGACCATGGGACTTGCTTTGAGAAGCCTGGTCTAGTGAGCAGTGATGGGGTACACCTAACCGAGAAGGGGAAGAGCGTCTTCAGCCAAAGTCTTGCCAGGCTCATCAAGAGGGCTTTCAACTAACACTGGCAGGGGAGGGGGAGCATGACCCAGCCCACCAATGTCAGTATGGTGCAGTGCCAGCACCAAGTGCCCAGAGGCTGGGGAAGGATGCAGGTACCCTAGAAGTCAAGAGGGCAGACTTTGGCCTCTTCAGGGATCTGATTGCCAGAATGCCATGGGATACAGCCCTGGAGAGATGAGGGGCCCAGGAAAGTTGGTCAGTATTCAAGGATCACCTCCACCAGGCTCAGGAGTGATGTATCCCGATGAAGAGCAAATTGGGCAAAAATGCCAGAAGGCCTACATGGATGAGCAAGGAGCTTCTGGCCCAACTGAAAATAAAGAAGGAAGCCTACAGAGGGTGGAAGCAAGGACAGGTAGCCTGGGAGGATTACAGAGAGGTTGTACAAGCAGCCATGGATCGGGTAAGGAAGGCTAAAGCCCTGATGGAATTCAATCTGGCCAGGGACATCAAGGGCAACAAGAAAAGCTTCTATAGGTATGTTTGGGACAAACAGAGGTCCAGGGAGAATGTAGGTCCTCTCTTGAAGGAAATGGGAGACTTGGGACATGGAGAAGGCTGAGGTGCTTAATGACTATTTTGCCTCATTCTTCACCAATAAGGGCTCTTGTCTCACCACCCAAGCTGTGGAAGGCAAAAGCAGGAACTGTGAGAATGAAGAACTGCCCACTGTAGGAGAAGAGCAGGTTCGGGAACATCTAAGGAACTTGAAAGTGCACAAGTCCATGGGACCTGATGAGATGCATCCACGGGTCCTGAGGGAACTGGTGGATGAAGTTGCCAAGCCACTGGCCATCATATTTGAGAAATCATGGCAGTCTGGGGAGGTTCCTGTG
This sequence comes from Tetrax tetrax, assembly GCA_009806455.1. Classification (NCBI taxonomy): domain Eukaryota; kingdom Metazoa; phylum Chordata; class Aves; order Otidiformes; family Otididae; genus Tetrax; species Tetrax tetrax. The sequence goes on from WHYT01017877.1 coordinate 218,373, forward strand.
GACTGGAAAAGGGGTAACATAACCCACATTTTTAAAAAGGGGAACAAGGAAGACCCAGGCAACTACAGGCTCACCTCTGTGCCTAGCAAGGTCATGGAGCAGATTCTCCTGGAAACCATGCTACGCCATATAGAGAGCAAGGAGGTGGTTGGTGACAGCCAACACAGCATGCCTGACCAATCTGGTGGCCTTCTATGACAGGATGAATTCATCGGCAGACAAGTGACAAGCAATGGATATCATCTACCTGAACTTGTGCAAAGCTTTTGACACTGTCCCACATGACATCCTTGTCTCTAAACTGGAGAGGCATGGGTTTGATAGATGGATGACTCGTTGGATAAGGAATTGGCGGGATGACTGTACTCAGAGAGTGATGGTCAATGACTCGATATCCAGGTGGATACCAGTGATGCATAGCATTCCTCAGGGGTCCTTATTGTGCCCAGTCCTGTTCAACACTTTTGTCGGCAACGTGGACAGTGGGATAGAGTGCACCCTCAGCAACTTCGTCAATGACAACAAGCTGTGTGGTGAGGTTGATATGCTGGAGGGAAGGTATGCCATCCAGAGGGATATTGACAGGCTGGAGAGGTGGGTCTGTGCAAACCTCATGAAGTTTAACCAGGCCAAGTGCAAGGTCCTGCACATGGGTCGTGGCAATCCCAGGCACAAATACAGGCTGGGTGGAGAATGGATGGAGAGCAGCCCTGAGGAGAAGGACTTGGGAGTGCTGGTGGACACAAAGCTCAACATGAGCCAGCAATGTGCCCTTGTGGCCCAGAAGGGGCCACTCAAGAGGAGTATGGCCCAGCAGGTCGAGGGAGGTGATTCTCCCCCTCTGCTCTGCCCTGGTGAGACTCCACCTGGAGTACTGCATCCAGTTCTGGAGTCCCCAACATAAGAAGGACATGGACCAGTTGGAGAAGGTCCAGAGGAGGGCCATGAAGATGATCAGAGGGCTGGAGTACCTCTCCTATGAGGACAGGCTGAGAGAGTTGGGGCTGTTCAGCCTGGACAAGAGGAGGCTTTGGAGAGACTTTATAGCAGCCTTCCAGTAACTTAAGAGGGGCCCAGAGGAAAAACAGCAAGAAACTCTTCAATAAGGCCTGTTGTGGCAGGACAAGGGGTAATGGTTTCAAAATAGAGGGAGGTAGATTCAGATTAGATACTAGGAAAAAATTTTTTAGAATGAGGGTTGTAGAACACTGGAACAGGTTGCCTGAGAGGTGGTTGGTGCCCCATCCCTGGAAACATTCAAGGCCAGGTTGGATGAAGCTTTGAGCAACCTGATCTAGTCGGGGATGTCCCTGCTCCTTGCAGGGGGTTGGACTAGATGACCTTTAAAGGTCCCTTCCAATCCTAAGTATTCTACAATTTAATGAAAAGTCAGGTTGTGATTTAACTTTCATATTACTGTAAAGGGGCTACTGTAAAAAAAGCTGATTTCGTTAACAATGTCTTTACCTGGTTACTATCTGACCTATGGTACTGACTGAAATGAGTCAGCAACAGACTACATGGGTACTTATGCCAAAGGATCTGAAGGGGAATAACCTTCATCACAGAAAGGCTGTGGCCACAGACAGGAGGGTGCAGCACCCTACGGGCTCAGCTCTGCATGAGATTTTAGATAAGTTTGGCTTCACCCATCCTTAAAAACAAACAGAAAATCCCACAAGAAACTTAAGCCTTCAGAGAAAGAAAACAAGCAAAAAACTTTTATGAGAACAAGCTCGGAGGGAGGCTAATGTTCAGGTGGAGGTTTTATCCAAACAGGCTGGACTGGAGCTGCAGCACGTAGTGGCAGTGCTATTGGCAAGGACCTCTATATCCTACATATGCTGTAGCAGGGGTGGTCTTCAGCCCCCGCAGCCTGGCCATGGGCCCTGACAAGCTGGGCCCAAATCCCAGCCGAGCCTGTCCCTGTGCCCAGGGAGGTGCCTGATGCCATAGCTGCCCCTGTGCTCCCAGTTGCCCCGCTCCTGGCTGGGGTGGTGGGACAGCCCTGGCTGTCAGGCCCTGCCCTGACGGACCCACCATGGGGAGCCCCTGGCCCTGCAGTGCCCTGGAAATATCTGTTCACCATGCCACAGTCCAGCAAAACGGGGCTCCGGGTTTCAGGCTCTTGTTTAGACTGATTTGGCTGAGATGGAGAAATGTGTTTTTTCCTAAATGAAGTTAAAAGCAAGGGCAGCCTCTAATCAGTGTTACACTAGAATGGCACTGCTCTCTGGGGCTATTCATTTTGCCCGAGTTAGTGTTGGGATCAGGAAAAGAGGATTCCTGGTTCTCAGGTGTCACAGTTCATATAAACTGTGAACTGTGCCAGTTCATATAAAATATATCACCCTCCTCTATCCTGTCTGAAGTAGCTTAGAGAGCAGAGTGAAACTGTAAACCAAGTAGGTATTTTTCGAATTTAGGCAATTACCATAGATTTTTACACTATGTATATTTTTTCCCTTGGAAAAATCAATTGGGGCTTGCTGTGAGACAGTACACAGAGGCATCTCACGAGAAGATGAAAATCATCAGGTGGTTTTTTTTCATTTTAAGACTTCAGTCTTTTCTCAGATCAACACAAAAAACTGTTGAGGCAAGATGTTAAACACCAGTTCAGCACCCAAAAGGAAGCACAGTAGCCTCTAAAATACAGCATACTGGCCAGTATCGGCACCAGAAGTTCAGAAGAGGGTGGGTAGAGGGTAAAAAAGTACTTCAGGGTACTTCAGCAGCCTGCAAATCTTGTGGGAGACTGACAGAAAGGCAGGAAAAAAAGCTTACAATTAAGTAGCATCAAGGAGGCTGTCAGGAGGTCAAAACCAGTTATAACAAGAGCAGGGAAGATCTGATAGGTCTTGCAGCCTTAGCTGCAATGTTCTGGTGTCACAACTCTCTCAGCCTTGTGGGCTGCTGAACTAATGTGAACCCAACTCCTTCCCTTCACTTTTCCTCCTGTTCTGCTTCCTTTAACGACAGAAAGTAGACCATGATATTTACACTCTTGTAGTTGCTTTGGTGACTCTTGGCATACAGGTACACTGGAGATGACCCAGCAACATGACCTTTACGCAGGCCTCTCTTACAGACACATTAGCTTTTAATCAAAGCTTTACAACAGGTATTTGAAAACTTCCTGGCATCTGCACTAATATCCTACATGCATTCGTGACAACCTGAGATTTTTGTTTTTACAGTAATCTACTGAAGAAAAGCCAAGTGGAAAATGTAGTGCTGAGTACACCCACCTCTGAAGTGGCAGCTGGGATGAGCCAGGAGACAAATAATTAATTGTTTTGATGGGTGGAGAGCAAGAGTCAGAACTGACTTATTTTTCCCTTTTCTTGCCTCAGAGGGAGGGAAGATATAAGGAAACTTCAGCTGCATCTAACAATAGTAAGCAGGCAGGTGCTGACCAGATCCTTGCTGTTCTCTTTCCCCATCCACAAATTCCACCTGAGACACAGAACATATCCTCAGCACTTCAGGAGAAGGCACTCCACTGAGGGTGGGTTTGCTGCAAAGTCCTTGAGTTTTACCAGGGCATATCCATGATGCTTCACAGCATACACGTCCTACAATGAACCTCCTTGCATTCAGGTTTGGTTATGCAGAACATTCATTCCGATGTGGAAGTGATTTTTAAAGCCATAAGCAGCTGCGTGTTTGTATTTATGCAAGAAGCACAAAGACAGACTGCACAGAAGCAGAGTTATCTGCAGAGATCTGCCAGACACAGCACGGAATTGCATTTACTTAGCATTTCCATGATATCAAGCAGCATGATCTTGAAAGTAGATATGCCTGTAACTGAATGAAAGTACTTGTGTTTGTTCTGTTAGCTAGTCTTCAGTCTTACTGAAAATAAGAACTGATCGTAAGCTGAGTATTTGGGTTACCATTAGTCTTTTATGGGACTATGATTTTAGTTCTGAAAGTCACGCAGAAACTTTATACTGGGTGAGAACTGCCGTCTCTTACTCCCTTCCTTACAGGATTTTTCAATAGGAAAACAGCCTAATGCTTCCACCTCTCAAAAATATAAATAAAAGAAGGCTTTAAAATCTAAGCAAGAACAGTATGTACTATTACTATAGGAGAATCCACACCTGGGAAGATTTTGTTAACACAGTTACCAAAACCACCATTTTTGTTATTATTTACAGTGTTCTTGCCCCGTGGGTACAAACACCTTTCTGAGATAACCTATCACAGTTTTCTGAGATGCTATGAGGTTGTTTCTGTTTGTTTTATTAATCTTCTCGAGTGGCACCACAATTATCCTGCATATAACAATGCTTCACAGTGGAAGAAGCTGTTTCCCTGGAGCTACAAAGTAAACCTAATAGCACAAGTTATTTCAGTTACAGTAGTTGGACATGTTACATTCCTGTGGAATTACCTTTTTTCACCTAAGACAGGATTCTAGGTTGATAAAATTAGGTGTTTTCAAGTTTCAGGATCTCATAAACAGAAGTAAGTGGACAACTTCTGGATTATGTTGGAAACCAAAGGAAAAACAGGAGATTATTAGCATAACTAAATTAAATCTTTTCATAAGAATAGCAGTGAGTTTTCCACTATGGTAACAAATTTGGAGAGCAAGATTTTGCTCACTAAATCACCATGCTTTCAGCACAGCAGACCATAAGTCTTCAGCTTGTATGTTGCCCAGAGCATTTCGCTTAAGTTAGAAAAAAGAGAACAGACTTGGTAAAGGTATTTATTGGACTTTTTAAAGGAATTTTTGGCTCTTTTGGTCTCAGGAAAGATGTATTACCCCAGACAAATCAGATTAATGAGAAAGAGATGATGCTGATAACTGATGTTTACTATAGGCAGAGTAGAGAATCACTCAGAAGTAGTATTTTCTTTTATATACATCTGCTTTCAAAAGCCATGTACCGTTGCAATTGAGCTCCAACTTGAGCTACAAATACTGCATTATTTCTCACAAGAATTTTAAAGTTTAAATTGATTTTCAAGTTGAAAGCTACATTTGTCCGCTCTTCTCTTACTACCATTTCTGACTCGGTCATTCTTGCCAGCGCTGAGGTCGCCCACCTCATATTCCATTAAAAAAAGAAACTTAAAATTGCAGACTCCAAAACGGCAATTCCCTCCTGCTGCCACTCCTCCTCTTTCCCACAAAGAAATCTACTTTTCTGAGCAACACTGAAAGAGGGCAAAGTGCTAGAGTGTAACTGAGCCTCCTGTCTAGTCCTCCCACCCAACCTGGGTCACAGAAAACTATTTACAACCTTCTTAAAGAACTTTGCTGTTCTGGGAAAAAAAAAAAAAAAAAAAAAA
>WHYT01017877.1:233828-252502 GCA_009806455.1 Tetrax tetrax
GGGGGTACCGGCGGGCCGACCCCTCTACCCGCACAGAGCGGGGTCTGGGGAGCGCCGGCGACACGGGGCGCGGCGAACAGGACGGGCAAACTGGGCGGGGTGTGGCCGTTCCCGAGGGCTGGGCGCGGCAGGGAGGGCGCCGACCCGGGGCATTTGCTGTTCCCGACTCTCAGGGCGCCATGGCCAACACCCGCCTGAGGGCAAGGGCTGCAGCTCCGGCCGGGAGGGCGGCACCGGCTCCCCCTGCGGCCGTCGATCCCTCCGTGCAGACGGAGCAGCCGAGGGGAGAGGCTGCGGTGCAGGCCTCGGGCTGCAGGCGGTGCCCGGACCCCACTCCCGGGGCAGGGGCGGGAGGCAGCCCTGGCTGCAGGAGCTGTGCCCAGCTGGAGGAGCTCCTGCGGCAGGTGGCTGGGCTGCAGGAGGCGGTCAGGAGGCTGCGGGACATCAGGGAGGCGGAGAGGGAGCTGGATGCTTGGTTGCAGGCACAGTCTGCACCTGAACCGCAGCATCCAGTCAACCAACCAAAAACCCCCCCACTGACACACGAGGTAAGCGAGCAGGCAGAAGATGCCAATGAATGGAAAGCTGCAAGGGCAAGGTGCAGCAGGAGGAAGAAGAAGCTTCCCCAGAACCCTGAGGTGCCCCTGCAGAACCGCGTTGCCACTCTGCAGACTGAAGAAGTAAGACCCAGCACTTCAGGGGAGGCACTGGAGCCGTGCAAGGTAGCCCGACCGGCTCGTGTGATCACAAGCGCTACCGAGAAAAAGAGGCGAGTGGTAGTAGTGGGTGACTCCCTCCTGAGGGGTACAGAGGCACCCATCTGCCAACCCGATGTGCTCTCTCGGGAGGTGTGCTGTCTCCCGGGGGCTCGTATCAGGGATGTCCCTGAGAGAATACCTGGCCTCATACGGCCCAGAGACTATTATCCACTGTGGTGTTCCATGTGGGGGCCAGCGACACAGCCTGCAGCAGCCTGAGAAACATCCAAAGGGATTTCAGGGCCCTGGGTACAACAGTCAAAGGCTCTGGGGCGCAGGTGGTTTTCTCATCAATCCTCCCGGTCGAAGGGCAGGGGCCTGAAAGGGCCAGACGTATCTGGCAGGTCAACTCGTGGCTCAGGGAGTGGTGCTACAGCCAGGGCTTTGGGTATCTCGACCACGGGGCGTGCTTTGAGAAGCCCGGGCTGCTAGGGGCGGATGGCGTGCACCAAACCGAGAAGGGGAAGAGTGTGCTTGCACAAAGACTTGCCAGACTCATCCGGAGGGCTTTAAACTGGTGTTGCTGGGGGAGGGGGAGCACAGTTCAGCCCATGGCTGTCAGCATGGCACCAATGCCAGCACCAAGTGCCCAGAAGCTGAGGAAGGATCTCGGGTATGTGCAAGTGAACTTAAACTGCGGTCCAAAAGAACTCCTGTCGCTCCAGCCAGCAAGTCGGCTCTGCTCGGGGCCCAGCCGAAGTGTCTCTATACCAACGCACGCAGCATGGGGAATAAACAGGAAGAGGTGGAGATGCGTGCACACGAGCAGGGCTATGACCTTGTTGGCATCACAGAGATGTGGTGGGATGACTCGTATGACTGGAGCGTCAACATGGAGAGGTGTAAGCTTTTCAGAAAGGACAGGAAGGGGAGACAAGGAAGGGCTGTTGCTCTCGACATCAGCAACTGGCTGGAGTGCGTGGAGCTCCACCTGGGGATGGAGGAGGAGCTGACAGAGAGCTTATGGGTCAAGATCAGAGGACAGGGACGGACAGGAGATGTTACGGTGGGGGTCTATTAGAGGCCGCCTGGTCAGGAGGACAGAGCAGACGAGGCGTTCTATAGCCAGATAGGGTCCTCATGGGGGACTTCAACCACCCTGACATCTGTTGGAGAGACAACACGGCAGGGCACAGGCAGTCCAGGAGGTTCCTGGAATGCGTGGACGACAACTTCCTCCTGCAGGCGATAGAGGAGCCGACAAGGACAGGTGCCATGCTCGACCTTGTGCTCACCAACAGGGAGGGGCTGGTGGGGGATGTGAAACTGATGGACAGCCTTGGCTGCAGTGACCATGACGCGGTGGAGTTCAAGATCCATGGGGCAGCGAGAAAATTACACAGCAAGCTCTCAGTCCTAGACTTCAAGAAGGCGGACCTGATGGGCAAAGCGCCATGGGAGGCGGCCCTGGAGGGAAGAGGGGCCCAGGAAAGTTGGTCCACATTCAAGGAGCACCTCCTCCAAGCTCAGCAGAGGTGCATCCCGATGAAGAACAAGGTGGGCAAAAAGGCCAGGAAGCCAGCGTGGATGAGCAAGGAGCTTCTGGACCAACTGAAAGTGAAGAGTAGTAGTAGTGGGTGGAAGCGGAGACAGGTAGCCTGGCAGGACTACAAAGAGGCTGTACGAGTGGCTAGGGATCGGGTGAGGAAGGCTAAAGCCCTGACGGAATTGAATCTAGCCAGGGATATAAAAAACAACAAGAAAAGCTTCCATAGGTATGGGGATAAAAGAAAGTACAAGGAGAATGTAGGCCCCCTCCGGAAGGAAACCGGTGTCCTGGTTACCTGGGAAATGGAGAAGGCTGATTTTGCCTCATTCTTCACTGATAAGGGCTCTTATCTCCCCACCCAAGCTGTGGAAGGCAAAAGCAGGGACTGCCCACTGTACTCGAAGAGCAGGTTCGGGAACATCTGAGGAACTTGAAGGTGCACATGTCCATGAGACCTGATGAGAACCATCCACGGGTCCTCAGGGAACTGGTGGATGAAGTTGCCAAGCCACTGGCCATCGTATTCGAGAAATTGTGGCAGTCTGGGGAGGTTCCTGTGGACTGGAAAAGGGGTAACATAACCCCCATTTTTAAAAAGGGGAACAAGGAGAACCTGGGCAACTACAGGCCGGTGAGCCTCCCCTCTGTGCCTGGCAAGGTCATGGAGCAGATTCTCCTGGAAACCATGCTAAGGCACATGGAGAGCAAGGAGATGGTTGGTGACAGCCAACATGGCTTCACCAAGGGCAGATCATGCCTGACCAATTTGGTGGCCTTCTATGACAGGATGACAGCATCGGTGGACAAGGGATGAGCAACGGACATCATCTACCTGGACTTGTGCAAAGCTTTTGACACTGTCCTGCATGACATCCTTCTCTCTAAAGTAGAGAGACATGGGTTTGACGGATGGACCACTTGGTGGATAAGGAGTTGTCTGGATGGCTGCACTCAGAGAGTGGTGGTCAATGGCTCGATGTCCAAGTGGAGACCGGTCATGAGTGGCATCCCTCAGGGGTCCATGTTAGGCCTGGCTCTGTCCAACATCTTTGTCAGTGACATGGACAGTGGGATAGAGTGCACCCTCAGCAAGTTCGCTGATGACACCAACTGTGTGGTGCCGTCGACACGCTGGAAGGGAGGGATGCCATCCAGAGGGACCTGTACAGGCTGGAGAAATGGGCCCGTGCCAACCTCATGAAGTTTAACCAGGCCAAGTGCAAGGTCCTGCACCTGGGTCATGGCAATCCCAGGCACAAATACAGGCTAGGTGGAGAATGGATCGAGAGCAGCCCTGAGGAGAAGGACTTGGGAGTGCTGGTGGAAGAGAAGCTCAACATGAACCAGCAATGCGCTCTTGCAGCCCAGAAGGCCAACCTCATCCTGGGCTGCATCAAGAGGAGCGTGGCCAGCAGGTCAAGGGAGGTGATTCTGCCCCTCTACTCTGCCCTGGTGAGACCCCATCTGGAGTACTGTGTCCAGTTCTGGAGTCCCCAACATAAGGACATGGACCAGTTGGAGAAGGTCCAGAGGAGGGCCACAAAGATGATCAGAGGGCTGGAGCACCTCTCCTATGAGGACAGGCTCAGAGAGTTGGGGCTGTTCAGCCTGGAGAAGAGGAGGCTCCAGGGAGACCTGATAGCGGTCTTCCAGTACCTCAAGGGGGCCTACAGGAAAGATGGGGACAGGCTGTTCAGTAGGGCCTGTTGTGATAGGATGAGGGGTAATGGTTTTAAAAACAGAGGGAGGTAGATTTAGATTGGATATTAGGAAAAAATTTTTCACTATGAGAGTTGTAGAACACTGGAACAGGTTGCCCAGAGAAGTGGTGGATGCCCCATCCCTGGAAACATTCAAGGCCAGTCTGGATGAGGCTCTGAGCAACCTGATCTAGTCAGGGATGTCCCTGCTTCTTGCAGGGGGGGTTGGACTAGATGACCTTTGAAGGTCCCTTCCAACTCTAACCATTCTATAATCATCCTAGGACAAACTTCTTCCAACACACTGACTGGCAGTTAGTACTAGTTACAGAATCTAAAACAGTGCGGAGTGGATTGCAGCTTTGAGTTGCCAAAATTAAGTGTAAAACATATACTGGGTAAATTAGCAGCCTCTCATTGTAGAGCGCTGTGGTGGGTTTGACCTTGTCTTGCTGCCAGATACCTACCCAGACACTCTCTTTCTCTGCCTCCCCAGCGGGACAAGGGGAGGAAGTCAGATCGAAAAGCTCACGGGCTGGAATAAAGACAGGGAGAAGCTTACCAGTTGCCATCATGGCGAAAATACTCTCAACTTGGAAATGGTGAAAAACAAAGAGAAAACTAAAAGCACCTTCCTCCTAACCTCTCTGGCTTCTTCTCAGGCTTAACTTCACTCCTTCGTGTCTGACTCTTCTGCCTCCTCCTCACTGAGTGGCGCAGGGGGATGAGGAATGAGGATTGTGGTTCGGTCTGTAAAAGCTCCTCTCTGCCACTCCTTGCTCCTCACGCTGTTGCAGCATGAATCCTTCCATGGGACAGAGTCCTTCACATACTGGGTTCCCTGACCTGGGCTGTCCCTCCTGCCAGGAGCTTGCTCCTGCTTGGGCTCTTTACCAGTTGCAGCTTCCTTCAGGGCACATCCACCTGCTGGGTGGCATGGGGTCTCCCATGGGCTTCAGGGGAACAACCTCCTCCATTATGGTCTTCTCCACGGGCTGCAGGGGAATCTCTGCTCCAGCACCTGGAGCAGCTCCTCCCTCCTCTCTTTCTCCACTGACCTCCACTTGGTGTCTTCAGGGCTGCTTCTCCCATGTTTTTCTCACTCTCACAGTTGCTATGCAGTGTTTTTTACCCTTTCTTAAATACGTCATCACAGAGGTACCACTAGTGTCACTGACAGGCTCTGCTTTGGCCAGCAGTGGGTCCATCTCGGAGCTGCCTGAAACCAACTGTGTCCAGCATGAGGCTTCTTCTCACAGAGGTTACCCCTGCTGTCCCACCTCCACTGCTTTGACCTTGCCAGGTGAACCCAATACAACCAGTTATTTTTTTGTTACACTGATTCAGTTAAAAAATGTGAGTTGCTGATTGCACTGAAGAGTTGAGAACCAGGCCTGGCATTAACGTGTGTGCTGGGGGCATGAATGACCCCTTCTCTTGCTGGCTGCTTTGGCAGGAGTGGTGAAAGATCAGCCTAGTGCGGCCTAGCAAAACTGGTATTTTAACTGCAAGGAAAATCAGGCAAGCTCCTCCCAAAACACTAACAGGTTGGACAAACTTCAACCTTTCAAACTTATCCAAATTTTATTTATGAAAAGTATCAATTGTCTTAGAAAGTCTCCTCTCCCAAATTAAAAACAAATCAGTAGCAATATTATGTATATAAATATAAATAAATAAATACATATACAATCATAGAATGGTTTGGGTTGGGAGGGACCTTCAAAGGTCATCTAGTCCAACCCCCCTGCAAGGAGCAGGGACATCTCCAACTCCATCAGGTTGCTCAGAGCCCCATCCAACCTGGCCTTGAATGTTTCCAGGGATGGGGCATCCACCACCTCTCTGGGCAACCTGTTCCAGCATTCCACCACCCTCATTCTAAAAAATGTTTTCTGTACATCAAGTCTGAATCTACCTCCTTCTATTTTAAAGCCATTACCCCTCGTCCTATCACAACAGGCCCTGATAAAGAGTTTCTCTGCATCTTTCCTGTAGGCCACCTTTAGGTACTGGAGGTGGTCTCCCCAGAGCCTCCTCTTCTCCAGGCTGAACAGCCCCAACTCTCTCAGCCTGTCCTCATAGCAGAGGTGCTCCAGCCCTCTGATTATCTTTGTGGCCCTCCTCTGAACTCACTCCAACAGGTCCACGTCCTTTATATATATATATATGCACACACATACATGCATACATGCTTACATGCATGTATGTGTGTATATATGCATACACAAATACATACATATTTCTTTGTATATACTGACACACATGCAGAGATATACATATGTGTATGTAAACACCAGGAATTCTGAACTAATGTCTCAGTTGGTTTCATTTCTCCTCTACACTTTTGAAACATTTAACAAATTCCAGAGCCTAGTCTCACAATTGCTTCAAGGTGATCTAAGTGCAGGCTTCTTCTGAAAGCTCTATGGACTGTGTATCTGCAATGCTGTGCTCAGGCTCTTCCTTGCATTGTCTATAATCTATCAACTATTTCATTGCCCAGTTTTCCATTTAAATTTGTTCCATTTCTCCTTCCTCCTTTTGTTGAAGGTGGTCTGTTCTTACAGCTGTGAAGCACAATTCCACAATAAACTGTTTTATAGTCTCTTGTGTTCATGTTTTGCTGGATAAACATGTATTTTCTTTCCACTATAAGTCGTTAACCTCATGTGATCCTATATCACACAAGCAGCACCTTTGGTTTAGTTATAATATTTTTACAATTACAGTGTTTTGCCATCAGTTGTTACATAAACTGTTAGTCTGGTGCTAAGCCTCCTATTTGAGTTTTGTTAACACTGCAGACTTCAGGGTTATTGGTATAACGTATATAACTAATATGATTTCATGCAATGTATTGCTACTTGTAGGCAGCGGGGGAAAAATAATTCAGTATGAACACTTTTTTTCCAGCATATCCAAACAAATTAATGCCAGCTTAGGGCCATGAATCTGACGGTCCTTTAGATGTTATTTATATGTACACCATTAGCCTCTTGTCTTTGTTTTATTCCTTCTTTATCATCAAGCTTTCAACATCTACTCATAATTTACCCATATTACTTTCTTTATGGTGTTTTGTCTAATTTCTTTTTAAAAAGCAGTACTTTTGTTATTTTTGAATTTTCTTTTACACTTTCACTCTACATTATCTGTTATTGTGGGTTCCTTTTTTATAGAAGGATTGCTCTGTTACCTAGGATCAGCTGAAAATTTTTCAAGAGGTAAGCTAATTTTTACCAAAATTTGCACTGCTGGAAACAAATGTCTTGCTCTGTCTCTGTGGGTAGTCAGTCTCTCTGTACACCACCTTCCTAAAAGTATCCTATATGTGATTCCTGAGAAACTGCAGAAGTGTGAGATCTGAACACATGAATTTTCCAGTATTCCCCTGGGATTTCTTGTCTATTATGTCAGCTGTGAATAAAATTTATAGATGGATATTTTCTGTACAGACTAGGTGCTCCATTCCCTAATCTGTGTGATTCCAAGTATTGAGAATTGTTAGGATTAGTAGCCTTGCTTAGCACTTGAAGCTGAAGTACTCAAAGCTTTAGGCTGCAACATAAACTTGTTGATAAAACTAATATTGCAAGCACAAAACTAGCTAAAACTGGCAGAATGAAGAAGAAAAGGACCAAGGAAACAATTCTGAGAGAATGTGGTAACTTCAGAAGAAGACCAGCCCGGCAACCAAGAAAACCACTAAGAAATCAAGAGAACACCGACCAGAATTAAGTGATTGGACTTGGGCACTGGGTAATAGGTGGTATGTTCAGGAAGTCTGTCTTTAAGGGTATGACTGGGGTCCATGGTTTGCAATGGGAATCCCTTCTTGGAGGCACCCAGCTCGAGCTGCTCTGCTTGTCGGATAAATAAACCACTTATTTACTCAGGAGATTGGCAACTTTTCTTCTTCGAGCGGGAACCTAGAGCTCAGCTCTGTTGAGGTGGCATTCACATAATACCTAACATGGACTAGGTGGCAGCTGCATAATTCCTGCAACAGAAGATTGTCTTTAACTTGTATATTTAGTACACATGAACCTATAATAAGAATTTTCTACTAGTATATAATGTGATTATCACCTCTTTGTGACTCTACTGTAAGCTTAGACATCACATAATCATATAAACTGCACATTACCATAAAGCACAACGGTTTTATTCATGTTACTAGATACAACTGCCTGTTGAACAGATCCTAGGATAAGTACTGGTGTACTGTAGAGTATGAGTATACTTTCATTTTTATTACGAATTTCACCATTGTCCACAGGCTTTTGCAGATGGCTTAAGTTCTTGGAAATGTAGCCATTTCATCAAAATAATGGATACTGTTGGATCTGTATTTTATTGTGTACTTTATACAGTCTTTCACAGTGCCCTTTCCAAACTCTTCCTATTAATTTTGCAGACTCAAGTTTCCAATCTGTCCTGTTTCTTTATGTTCCCAAGAGTTAGTGGTTTGGTCATATAGTCCATTATTGTTCTGCCCTGAAGGGTAAATGTGGGGTCCTAATTAGAGGTTAGCCAATTTCCATTCTGCAGTTCACCACTCCTTTTTTTAGTTTAAGTTTAAATCTGGGTTCTATGTAAACATTTTGTTCAGGTTTGAGTGTGTCATGTCTGTCACAGACAGATGCTGAAAAAGAGGTTCCCTGAGACAGCCTATAAAATTGAAGTTTCTTATAAGAACTTCATATATTTCCTCTTCATACCTGATACCTTTTAGCGCTTTCTTACTTTCTAGGTCAAGAATAGCTAGTACTTTTCCTTTCACTTATGTCCCAGACAAAAATCTTTATTCTCGCATTTGATTTCAGCAGCTCCACTGAGCCTTCATGAAGGACAAAATTCCTGCTGGATATCTTCAAGTTTTTTTTCCATTGGTCTTTCTTTTCCTAAACCCGGTCTTATAATGTAGTGTTCATAGGTGATAGTGTTTTGTGGCAGAGGTAAATATTAAAAAAAAAAACCAAAAAACAACTGAACCCAGGAAATATTTACCTCTTGATGATGAGTTACAAGTAAGAAGCTTGTGGGAAAGAAAGGGTTTCATTTCTTGCTTTCAGTACTGTAGTAAGTCCTTAAGAGCAGCTCTCTTCTCTTAAAAGCTTTCCAGTCCTCAAAAGAATGAAACTTTTGCAAATACCTTTTTCCTTGTGAGAAGTCCAGAGGGATCTGATGCTGCTGATAACCTCTTGAAACAGTGGAACAACACTATATAAGGAAAAGGTCTGTAAAATAAATAAATAAACACGCCAAGAAAAAAGCAAGCTCAATTTCCAAGAAAATTCAGGGGTTTGCTCTATAATGTGAAGGTTTAGTAGTGATAAAATATTATAAAGAAATATTCTGGTGTGGTTTTGTGTCCCAGCTTGCTGGCACGTGCCTAAAAGTCATGTCTGTAGCTCTGCTAGGAAGTAGGATTGTTGCCACCCCAAAGAAAACATTTTTTTTTTGTTCAAGATCCACATATGAAGATTTGCTCTGTATCCTAAAAAAAACTCCATTGTCCTGCACAAAGGCTAGCTCAAGTATCTTAATTTAATCCATATATTTGACTTTCTCTGTAATCTTAATGTTGTTTGATCTGTCAATTGGCTGCTCTCTGTACCTTAGGATGGTGTTCACCAGAAGGGTCTTAGACCACCGCTGGAGATCAGTGGACTTAACTTTAATTTGCCAAGAAACCATCCAGTAATCTGGGACAACACTTTCTTCCCCATGTTGTGTAAAGTAAGGAAAATGAAGATCATAAAGAAGTGTGATGCTAAAAATCTCTATTCAAGCAGACACCAACAAGCTGTAGCAATATGAATTGATACAGCAGAGAAAATAATTCAAGTAAATCACTGTTCTTTCAATAATCTGAAATGAAAAGGCTGTTGTGCGAGAAGACCTGTAGCTTGTTATTTTCTAGCACCAATCCAGAACAGGAATGAGAAATAAACAGAGGTTATCTCAAGCTGAGAAATTGCACTTAAGTAAATACAAAGAATCCCTTCCAATACTGCAGCTTGAAGCTGTGCCTTTGCAAAAAAAAAAAAAAAGTGTTTCTAATGCAAAACAAGAAGAAAGAGTCCCCGATGTATAGATTTTTCTTGTATCTGTAGTTTCTGAATTAAATAAAGAGGGCAATTCTTTCTTCAGTGAAGTGCTTTGAGGTTTACGGATGGAATGTTCTGCATAAATGTAGATATTGCATTGCTGCAGTGATTGACACGACTGTGAAAACTTTTTGCAGCCTTTGCTTCTTGCAGTCACCTTCTGTGTAACATCTCAAGATATATTTAAGACAATTTATGGTCTGAGCCCAAAACATATAACTATTCACTTAAAGGTTAGAGTGAAGTCCAGTGTTGACAGTTTTGTTTCTTTGGCATCCTGCTGCAACTTTCTGCATGAAGAAGTTTGATGTACTGATAGACCATTCTGGGAAACTGGCCTGATGTTATCACAGAAATAAAGAACCACATATCATTAATCCTGTTTCACCTCTCTCCTATATGTGCATGGCAACAGTTATGTTCAAAGCAAAGTCAAAAAGAAAAAGAAATCCTCATTCCTACCACAGCAAAATATTGCAGTGCACATTCTACTTGTGAAGAGGCATGACGTGAAGTGACAGATGTTAATTGTATTGGTTAATGCAGAACACATTGAGGCTCTGTTAATGAAGGAAGATCATGTTATATATTAGACGTGATTCTTCAGAAATCAGCTCAGGACTAAAAGTTTATTGAATAAAAATCACTATATGTATAATGCCAACTAATGCACAGGTAATAACTACCTTAACTTAGGAATTTCCGAATAAAAATAATTTAGCTTTTTTATAATTTAGAATTGAATATAATCCATATTCCTGGCAAACATACTTGGGGACAAATAGCCCACATAGCTAAAACTGATGAGGTTTCATTACACTGTGAAAAAGTAGAATGAGGCTGTCTTGTAATTTATTTTTATTTAAACCATTAATAATTCAACTGATTTGAAAAGATCTACTAAGTATTTAAACTGAGGTATCTGAAATCAGAATTTGGCTTGATACTTTTAAGTAATTGTCAAATTTAGCAGCATTTTAAGAAATTAAATGGAAGGGCCTTCAACTCCATATCAACATTGTCTTTGTTTAAATATAGTGTTGATATTCACTCAAAAACTAACCAACTGGAATAAACAAGTTGATACAAACTTGGCAGCATTTTTAAGTGCTCAGGTAAACAATTTTATTTTGTTAGCCTTTTCTCTATTAATTCACTAATCCATGCCCCTGGAACAAGTCTATAAGAAAGCTACAATAAAAGCGGACAAATAAATTGAATAAATTCCTATACAAAAAGGTCAGAACAACAGAGGTACTGATCTTCCTTGAACTTCCAGGTTCAGATGTGTGCATTTTCTGTCTGGCTGTGGTGAGAGGGAATGGGAGATACCAAATGTAATAATGTTATTCACATTGAGAAAAACTTGCAGAACTGAATTGGGTGAGGCCACAAATGGTGAATCTGAACTTTACTTATGCAAAGTCTTAGTCCAATGTGGCAATTAATAAGGTCATGGATTTATGTATTACTGAAATGAAACTAGATACAGTGATGCCAACCAACCCATGACGTCATATTTGTACCTTATCTATAGCCATTGTCCTTAGACTGTTTGTTTGTTTGCTTGCTGATTTGTTTCTTTGTTTATAAATTTGACCTTTTGGAGGATTATGAGTGGCCTATTGAGGAGTGATGTGGAGAGTGAGCTGCCAGGAATACAGCAGTGTGGTGAACCAAAAGGCTAGAAAAAGCGTAACTACAGTTGGTGTTGGTATGTGTTCTTTCACAGCTTGTTCTCAAAGATTTTTCAGAATATATCAAACTTCTGAGCCATTTGGTGTTAAGTTGCTCCAAAAGGCAACAGGTTCAGAAACTTATATTCTAGTTAATAGGCCTACTATTGACAGTAAAAAATTGTTAAATATTTAGCATGAAAATGAAAGTGTTGTTCAAAATAGATGTTTGTACAGATTATTTTCCATGGCTCGATTTCTCCTTAAAGGAAGAAGAAAATGTCAGTTTGCTCAGTTTTTTTTTTTATATATTCTCTAATATCAGACAGAGGTTTGAATGCTTTTGTGCCACCTCTTCACTTATCTCTAGAGACAGCTAATGACAGTTGAAGTCGCTTGTCTCATGTGAGAAAATATCAATCTGAAAATGAAACAGACTATTTTTTCTTTTCTGTCAAAGAAGGAAGTGGAAAATCATTCAAACCGCCCCAGAATATGCTGCCCTTTTTCACTCACAAGTAAATATTTTGCAATATCTCAGAATATCTGTTCCGTGTTAGTACTTTCTGGTTGCCACGTACAAGTACAAGGTTGCCAAAATTCACAAAGGCATATACTAATCTCTGATTTATTTTTTAGGCAACAAGGACTATATATATATATTTCTATTTATTAAACCTCTCTGATACTGCAGTGATGATGGCTATGAAAAACTCTGAGTTTGTGGGGATAACTAGTTCTATAAGGTAAAGCAGATTCTATAGCATTTTCTGCTCAAACTGTTCTGTAGCATAAATTATGAGTTCCTACTGCTATTTCTTTGCCAAGGTAAATAGCGTGGGGCAAAATGAGGAATTCAAATGCAGGAGGTAGTGATATTAATAATGTAGAAAAACTGGTTAGAACATCTTCACATGAATCTAGTACTGAGTTAGATGAGCTGTTTTGAACTGCTGCAGCTCAGGATACCCTTGAGAAAGTAAACAGAGTAAGAGGTTTTGGCAGGGGCTTGGAGCGGGGGGGAGAGGTGAGGGAGGAGGGGTGAAGTAACTCCCAATGAGCAAAACAGTCACTGTTTTCATTTCTGATGGATGCAGTTTAACTGGGAGGACTGAGGAGAAGCACACAGTGCTTCCACAATGTAATTAATTTGGCAACAAACATACCAGCTGCCTTATTCAGATCATGCAACCTTACTACTTTAAAGGGTGAGACAAAATGTCCCAGCAGCAGCTTGGAGAGCAGCTCTGTCAGACCTCACATGCAGCGTGTGAGTTAGCTTCCCTTACTACTACCAGCAGTCACTTTCCATTATCCACAAGGAACAAACTGGAAACCAGTAGGGGTTTGGGGTGGATTTGGGGTGGAAGGCAAAACAAGTGTCATGCTGGAAGGAGCCCTGTGAGATGGTGGTGATGCAAAAAATGTATGGAATAAGGCTGATATCCCAGCTGCAAAAAGTTACTTAATACAAGCTTCCAGGTAAAGATATAACCTACTAGACACCATGCTTGAGCCAAAGGACATATTCTCCTTTTGCAGCCCTCTCCTATGTGTTTGGCCTCTGCTATGTCACCAGATCCAGCTCTTTGGCACATGCATCATTGCCACTTTTGCAATAGTATTAACACAATAGGTTGTGTGCTGCTAAGCAAAACGTCAAAGAAGCTGGAGAGAAAGGAGAAGGAAAATATGGTGAAAGGGTTTGAACTTCAAAGAAGTTCACAAGGAAGCTAATCTGATTTATCAGTTCAATTTAAGTATTGCAGTAGGGCTACTTTCTTCTCTAACACCTTGCTTACTGATATGGGCAGTAATTGTTTATTACACAGTGCATACCCTAAATGTATGATGGGTTGCAAAAAAAGAGCTGGAAACACATGGATAGAATAACACATATTTGTTAGCAGGCCTGAGCCTGGGAGCAGCCTTTTTCCCTTTCATATTTGGTGTCTTTTTGCAACTAAACAGCACGTATTAGAGTTGTGTTTGGTTTGACATTGGGGTAGGATACAGTGTTGGAAGAACTAAGTAGAAAAAAAAAATGCTTTTTGCTTATTATTTCTAAATACTGCTTCTAATAAGAATTTGCCTATCTATGGGGGAAGAGCTAGCTTTGAAGGAAATGCAGCTTGATTTTGCCCTTAATTGTTTAAATCCATACACAGTTAATAGAAAGCAGTTCTACATTTTGTCTAGTTTATTAGAGTGTTCATTTTTATGGAATCAGTCTTGCTGTTGTCTGTGCTGTGTAATCACTGGAAGGAAAAAAATTTGAAGGAATTGCTTGAAGTAGGTCACCTGTCCTGTTTGAAGAAAACACGACGTTGCATTCAAATAGTATGCATAGAGAAGGATTTCTTTGCAGTGGCAGGCACAGGTGGCAATTAGGGTTATTTCTTCAACAGACAGCAGAAAGAAGATTGCTCAATGAAAGAGTGGTTACCTTATATAGATTGCAGTGCTGTCACAAATCCAGGTGTGCCCTCGGGAACCAGCATCACATATTGGTGACGGCAGTAGTATTATAAACTCCAGGTTTCTTTTAACAATGAAAATTTTCATCAGAATCTTTCTTGTTAACAGCAAGCCCAGTGAAGGAAAGAAGAAAATTATCTTAAAAACTGGAAATTAGCATGCAGGGAAAAACATTGCAGCCATTTCATTCCTTACCTCCTCTCTGCAATGGCAGTCACTAGGACAATCATTTTCATTTTCTGCTGTTTCCAATGCTATTGCATAAGTTTTCTCCCTTGTAGACTGAAAAATAACAAAGCCTTTTCATGTTTCCATGAAGATAATAGAGGTGTGTGCCTATGCAGGGTATTCCTGGACATAAAAAAGCAAATCTGCCACTGGGGCAGTACAACTCTTGTGGGTTTAAGAGGGTACTGTTCTTCCCAGCACTTCTGAAAACAACTTCCACGAATGAGTCCAGTGTATACTGATTCAATTTTCTATTCTTTATGTCAATGCGAAACTAATTCTTGCAGTAAAGACAGACAGATTTGACAATCTGGTTTATCTTCTTTTGTAAAGGGTTTCCAAACTTGTGAAGTCTCATAACCGTCAAACATCTGCTCCTTTTATCTCCATACTCATTCCTTGCTAAGCTTATGCCTTTTGAACAGCCTCTTCCCTCTGAGAGACTGCACTTTTCTGCCAGCCTTTAGCATGTTTGTCTTCTATTCTTCCCCACAAAAAGTGGGAATTAAGAGCCAAGTAGTACTTAAGTTCTAGGAAATATTTTAGTATCTTTTTTTTTTTTTTCTTTCCAACTCAGCAGAAACAAATTATTCAAATTCACCAAAATCTGAAACGAATCTATTTCTGATTTTTGCTACATTTAATGAGCTGAAAAATCCATTGCCCATCCTGCTGTTTCTGGCTTTATTAATAGAAGTCACCTAACTACCTCCTGTAACAGATTATTACTGTTTACATGCCATTTCTGCAGGAATACTCATCAGAAATAGCTTGACTCTAACCTCTAAGTTGCGTAACATCTATTCATCTGCAAGGCATTGCACAACTCATGACAATACAGTAAATATCTCCTCATCTACTTCACTGAGAAGTCTTGTTCTTCTGCATTTCGGTGTGGGATTCCTGGTAGCAATCTGCGTTGATTGATGAGAAATGCAAGGTACTTTGGAACACAGATTCTCAAAGGCATGAGAATGTTGTTTAGTTATCTTCAAGGGTGGGAGCTGACAGAGCTGCCCTGTACTGCTTTTGTTGTGGTACCAGAGCCTCTGTGGGTAGATTCTCCCGCAGACTGCACCAAACCATTGATCAGGCTGTATTGTATCTTTCATTTTGTGGAACATAAGAAATCTAAAGCAAAGGTTTTAATTGCTTTTATAATATGTGTTAGACTGCTCACAAACATTTTAATCTGGGTCAGCTGTGGGTGGAAAATGTGTGACATACAGATAGCCATCATTATGATTCAGACTAATCAGGAGTGGTTAGATCCCAGTTATTTAATCTAAGACACCTATTAAACTATTTTTGGAAAACGGACAAATAAAATGCATTTAAAGGCTCTTTGCAAAAAAAAAAAAGCTGGGGTCCTTTAGCAGTTTTAAAATTTAGAGAATTTTAAGTGATAACCATGACACAATGTAATGCTGTGCAGAGAGAAGGAAAAGCAGTTAAGCTAGCTGAAAGCAGTGCAGTGCATTTTTCAGGAAGCCAGTTGAGGTTTCAGTGTGGAGAAAGGGCACTAGAAAGAGCAACAGTGATTCAAAAGCTGAGGGGCTTTCTGAACCCATTCATATGAGCTTTCAAAAAGCGTCAAGCTCTAGACTTTCATGTCATATTTTTGCAATATCTGAATTGCACCAGTAAGTGGTCAAACAAGCTTTGTCTCTCACACATTGTTTAGTAACATACAAATGATAGTTGCTAAAGTTTTTCTGTAATTACCAGAAGCTGTTCAGTGGATAATATCAGCTATGCCTTCACTGTGCAGACATGGATAGTACCTGTTGCTTCACTGTAATCTAATGCATTCTTGTTAGCTGTCACATTAATCTGCAATTATTTCTTCTTCAAAGAAGAAGAAAGTTACTTTCAAATAGAAACTTCAGACTGTTAAAAAAAAAATAACTTCTGTGGTTTGCTGTTCCAGACTAATATACAGAAAAAATATTTTCAAAGCAGATGTGGTTATTAGATATTTTTGCAAGGTTGTTTTGTGTATATCTTTGTACTCTGATTTCATCACCTGGTTTCAGCTCACTAAAAGTAAGGCGTGCCAGAGTGTCCTTGGATTGAACTCTGGAATCAATGAGAGTTTTCTCACACTGCGAACAGGAACCTGCAAGGAGCTGGTTAAAATGCTACTAGTTTTACTACATCACACTCTTGAATCTGAGTCACCTCCTGAATATTTCACCAAACCTGGTGTAACCAGAATTTCCAGCTTGGCTAGGACAGCCCTGGAATATCCCAGTCTCCAGCAGATATTTTTTTGCTATTTTTCCATCTTACATGAAGGAAAGATGAGATTCCTGCTCTCACCTTAGGCCATGCCAAGGAATGCACCCTTTTGCAGCATAGCAGCAGGAGGCAGGGACTCTGGCACAGGGTTGTGATGTGAGATGTCATATAGAATCATAGAATGGTTAGAGTTGGAAGGGACCTTCAAAGGTCATCTAGTCCAACCCCCCTGCAAGAAGCAGGGACATCCCTGACTAGATCAGGTTGCTCAGAGCCTCATCCAACCTGGCTTTGAACGTTTCCAGGAATGGGGCATCCACCACCTCTCTGGGCAACCTGTTCCAGTGTTCTACAACTCTCATTGTGAAAATTTTTTTCCTAATATCCAATGTAAATCTACTTCTCTCTATTTTAAACCCATTACCCCTCATCCTATCACAATAGGCCCTACTGAACAGCCTGTCCCCATCTTTCCTGTAGGCCCCCTTGGGGTACTGGAAGACCACTATCAGGTCTGCCCAGAGCCTCCTCTTCTCCATGCTGAACAGCCCCAACTCTCTCAGCCTGTCCTCATAGGAGAGGTGCTCCAGCCCTCCGATCATCTTTGTGGCCCTCCTCTGGACCTTCTCCAACTGGTCCATGTCCTTCTTATGTTGGGGACTCCAGAACTGGACACAGTACTCCAGGTGGGGTCTCACCAGGGCAGAGTAGAGGGGCAGAATCACCTCTCTCAACCTGCTGGCCACACTCCTCTTGATGCAGCCCAGAATGCAGTTGGCCTTCTGAGCCGCAAGAACACATTGCTGGCTCATGTTGAGCTTCTCATCCACCAGCACTCCCAAGTCCTTCTCCTCAGGGCTGCTCTCGATCCATTCTCCACCCAGCCTGTATTTGTGCCTGGGATTGCCATGACCCAGGTGCAGGACCTTGCACTTGGCCTGGTTGAACTTCATGAGGTTGGCACAGGCCCACCTCTCCAGTCTGTCCAGGTCCCTCTGGATGGCATCCCTCCCTTCCAGCGTGTCGACGGCATCACATAGCTTGGTGTCATCAGCGAACTTGCTGACGGTGCACTCTATCCCACTGTCCATGATGCCGACAAAGATGTTGAACAGGGCCGGGCCCAACATGGACCCCTGAGGGACGCCACTAATTTGTTTTACTACAAAGCAAGATGTACGGAGTATGTTTGGCATTGCATTAAGTGTTGGTTAGTACAATGAGTCCACAAAGCTTGTATTCAGACAGGTAACCTGACAAGGGCCCTGCACAAATGACATAACATGTGCTCTGTTTTCTTATTCTGGTTTCTATGCCTGTATACATATACAGTAGAAAATATTTAAACACTTTTTACTAGCAACAACATCTGTAGATAAAGTAGCATAAGCAGGGAACAGGAGTTCCTTCCTAGCTGCCTGAAATAGCACCTGAGTTTTCTCATTGCAAGTATGAACTATTGAACTGCTCTTCTCTTGGCTGACAATGCTAGCAGACATGCTCATCATTAAAATGTGATGACACTTTTAGAATAAAAAACAAACATGTCTACTAGCTCTACTAAGTTTTAGTACAGATAACTAAATTCTACTCGTTCAAGATCCCCCTCTTCAATATGAACGAGGTACAATTACTAACAAAGAAAAACACATCTAGTAGCACGGATGGCTTAAGATTTAGCTGCATCTCAGCAATCCATCATGATGACTGATAAAAAAATATTAACAACTATTTGACAGAACGAGATAGAAGTCATCAGTTAGACCTCTGTGAAATTACCTAACCACATAGTTCTTAAACAAGTACTTCCTTAACTTACTATTTCTCAAGGTCTTCTCTGTTAGTGAGAAGATTCTAAGTCTCATGCCCAAACCTACAGACACTGAAAATGAAGACATTGTTTGCCATCTTGTGGGTATCACGAGAACATCAACCTTTACTCTGAAAATACGTATTCATTAAAAAAAAAAAAAAAAAAAAAAAAAAAA
>WHYT01017877.1:266938-285356 GCA_009806455.1 Tetrax tetrax
GCATGAGCAGACCCCCCCCCCCCCCCAAGGGTGAGTGGAAGTGGCGACGTGGGGAAAGTCCATTATTGAGGGGAGGCAGACGCGTGTCAGAGAGTTGTACGAATTGAAAACCGAAACGCGCCATCTACTTCCTCCCCTCCTTTTGGTACCGCCGAGAGGGAAGTGGTGGCGTGCGCTGCGCGCGGGCAGGAGCCGTTCCGTGGAGCGGTTCTGGGGAGCGGGGAGCTGCGGGCGGCTCTCGCCGGGGTGGCCCGCCCGCCTGCCTGCCCGCCCGCCTGCCTGCCTGCCTGCCTGCCTGCCCGCCCGCCCGCCCGCCCCAACGGCCACTGCCGGCCGCCATGAGGCACCTGCCCTACTTCTGCCGCGGGGAGGTGGTGAGGGGCTTCGGCAGAGGCTCCAAGGAGCTGGGCGTCCCCACTGGTGAGCGGGGTAACGGACCGGGGCGGGGAGGCGCCTGCCGTGAAGGGCACTGGCGTGGTGCTGGCCGCGACTGGGCCTTGTCCGCCCGGTAGTTGGCGCCGGGCCCTTTTCCCGGGACGGCGTGGGACCCCCGGGGTGGGGGGGCGGCTTTCGGCAGCCGGTGCCGCTCAGGGCCCCTGAGCGGAAAGGTGCGGTGCTGCCGGGGGGAGGGGCGCCGGCTGCGGAGGGCGGCGCGGGGGCTGGGCTGGCGGTGGCGGGGCCCGCTTGAGCGCGGGAGCGGGCCGGCTGCCCTGCGCGACTGCGCTGTCGGCGACACCTGCGCTTCCTGTGAATACGCTTGGCTTGTCCCTGTTAGCATTTTTTTCTGGCGGTTTTTTTTTTTTTTTTTCCTACATTGCTTAAAGGCTTGTACCCTCTTTTGCGTTATTTCTCCCCCATTCTGTTAAGCGGTTTCTTTCAGTGTTGTGTTTCGTTCGTTTAATCGTCCAGTCGTCGTCATGATGATATACAGAATGTATATTAGCGATCACATGCACGACCTTGTGGTGTGGCAGCTTGAAAATATCCGTTCACACAAACCTCAGATTAAAACAAGGAAGACAGTAGGCATTGGGAATAGCTGTAAGGAAGTTGAAGGGGAATAATGCGGTAGTTAAAAACAGGGCAGGTAGACTTGGCCTACAAAGAAATCTGTTTTCCTATTGCTCATCCCTTTTTCAGTTGTCTAAATACGGATAGATGTGCAGGTCAGGTGAATTCTGACCTGCCTTAAACAGACACTGAAGTTGCCAGTCATGTTGCATGACTCCTAGCAGACAAGGAAACTTTCTAAGAGCAATCTTGAGGTGCTGGATTTCTGACAACATCTGTTAATAATATCACATTTTTCTCGTGATTATGTATTAATGGTGTATTGGTATTGGGAAGTAGGGGAGGGAAGTTATTACTGCTTATGAGCTTTGATAAAAGTTCAGTAACCTGAACCTGAATTCAGTAATTCTTTCAAATAGGCTGGATGTCTTACACGAAGAGATCTACTCACATGGGAAGCAGAAGTAGGATAGTAACTTTGAAAGATTAGATTCAGTCAGAAGAGAATTTATTTTATTGTAGCTATGTAGCTTTCAAAGAAAATCTCAGGAATCTACAGATGCCTCTGAAAGTTAACTTGTACAAAATTGACAGGCAACTAAATAATTTAATTTATTTCTACATATTTCACAAGTAGTTATTTTACTAACAAACAAATAGTTCTGAGATTCTGTTTTATAGCACAGAAGAAAGTTGATCCCCCTGCCCCAATCTTTCACCATATTAAAGCTATGATAGTTATCCAAAGAGTGAAATGCATTCTGGCTGGATGTATTGCATGCTTATTAATTATGATTGCAGAAGAGAAGGTGTATAACTATAAAATATAGTATGCATAAGAGATGTAGTAACTCCAGTGTTGCCTCAGGGACTGAGTTCTATGAAGCTGTTTTGTATTTTATACTTTGCCAAATGGCATGTTGCATCATTCTCTCATCATCAGTGTTGTGTTTGTAAGTAGTATGTAAGCAGACACTGGCTTTGAAGTGTTTAAAGATTCTGTTATGTCCTTGACTTACACCAAGTCACTCACACTTATGTTTTCTAAAATTTTTGCAGCTAACTTTTCTGAGCAAGTAGTCGAAAGCTTTCCACCTGATATCTCCACTGGTATATACTATGGATGGGCCTGCGTTGGAAATGGAGAAGTGCATAAAATGGTTTTGAGCATAGGATGGAATCCTTTCTATAAGAATATTAAGAAATCAGTGGTAAGAGTTTTGCTTTGTGGGGGATTTTTATTATACTAAATGAGACAGATGTTGAATTCAAATAAGGTAAGCAGGATCTGATCCGTAAATGAGATCTAGAAAGTCTGTTTGCTCTTAGAAATGTATTTGGTGTCTGTATCATGTGTTTGTATTCTGAAAAGAAAATACTCTCCGTAGCCAGAGTATGCAGCTTTAGGTGAATAAAGATTGTTTTCTTCTTTCTGCTCCATCATTACCATCTGGAATGGTGGTTGCTTACAGTGCTGATAATTAAATAGACATAAGCTTGACGGATGCATTGAATTTACTGGTTATGAGAGCCCTAGCTGGAACATACTAATCTATTTTTCTCTGCAATGTCTACATTTCAAATAAGAGATATTGGGATGTCTTAATTTGTAATGATTTTTCTATTAATTCTTCTCCTAAGTAGTGGAATCTGTACATGAGGTGATGTGGCTTGAATAAATATTTAAAGAATGAAGGCGTTGAATTAAAATCCTGAGCTGTGACAGCTGTATTTTTCTTGCTGTCAGGTGCCTACTTTTCCCGAGTCTCGCAGAGCTGTGTTTTCATTGTTTAAAACATCTTTATTTGGGCATCAATCTCTGCTTCTAAAGTTCTTAGTGTTTGAAGACTCCGTAATGTGCCTCTCTTGCGCAAGTGCATACTTATAAAAGTTTCTGTGCATAACTTCTCTAAGCAAGTAGTCAGTTCCCATGTGAGCTGGTTGTAAAAGCTCTCCTTAAGCCAACTATTTCAATCAAAACTTTCATGATTATTTGAATGCATCAATTTAATTATGAAGCATTAATCTTTGTTTGTGATTTGATGCCTTGGAAATCTTACCTCTGAGAAGTGCTGAAGCACTCAGTGTAATGACTTGCCTTTTTTTATTTTTTTTTTTTTATTTTTATTTTATTCAATCAGAATACCCATAAGTGACTAATTTTTCTTAAATTCCATGCAAAGTACAATTCTGGTTCCTAACGTAAGCAAAACTCTAGTCTTTTAATCTTGCCTTATACATGCTAAACTAAATGTCCCTTTTACTGGTATGTGTTGGGGAGAATTTAAATTGTGGTTATTAGCTGTACATCTTTGCAGTGAGGGAAATAAAAATTCATCATAAATGCCAACTTATTTCTCTTCCTTTAGGAAACACATATTATCCACACCTTCAAAGACGACTTTTACGGAGAAATTCTTAGTATAGCCATAACTGGATATGTTCGACCAGAAAAAAACTTTGATTCCTTAGGTCAGTATTGCAGGTATCCCTCAAACTAATCTCTTATTTGTCTTATTCACGCAAGTCTTGCATCTTCAGTATCTCTCTTTCCATAATGAGATGTTTTGTCTGTTAACCTTTGAAATTCCAGTAAAATGTTTTCATAAGCTAATTTTACAAGTTGGTTTAATTAAAAACCAAAACAAAATATAGCCCTACATCTTCCAATGCATCACACTAAAAATTGTATTGTTGTGTCACTTGTCTGAGCAGTAATTTTAAAATCATGGGCTTGTTGTAAAAGTATCGGTTTAGTCTGTAAATTTCTTTTTAAAATGCAGCTCCATTAGAATTGAAACAGTTCACAAAACTCTGTTGATCTTTTCCTAAAATGTCCTTTGGAACAAGGAGAGGGTTGTGCGTATAATGGTGAAAAATGCAACTTTGGCATGTTTTTTTAAAAGGCATTTTAAAGCCTAAGAATATTACCTTTCAAACCTTCTGGTAATCATTATATTCTACTTCTGTGATTGTTGTCTGGTATTCTGTGGTACATCTTATTTCCACTTGCTGTTGTGTGTTCAAAATTCAAACCAACTCTTAAATAACCCTATTCTTTTCTTTTTCAGAGGCGCTCATTTCAGCAATTCAGGAAGACATTGAAGAAGCAAAAAGGCAGTTAGATTTACCAGAACATCTTAAAGTCAAAGAAGATAACTTCTTTCATCTACCAGAAGGCAAAATAGTGAACAACCACTAAACAAACCCATGCTGCTTTTTTTTTTTTCTCCTTCTTTCTTTTTTTCCTCCCCTGTCATGGAGCTTTTATATTTGCACTGCTTTTATAAGTACTTTGTTGTCATATGTTTATTTAGGTAACTAAGGCTGGAACCAACCATACAAGAACATTTCAGTTTCCTTATGTTAATTCCTCATTAGGTTAGTTGTGCAAAAGCAGTGAAAGACTATTTTAGGTCCTTACAGATAAATTGCATATCCTAAAGTTACCAGTTCCTCAGAGATCTGAGCACATGTGGAACATGACCAAAGTTAACTGTGACCTGTTCTGAACCTAAGGTATGGTTCTTAGTTCACTTAAGTGAAGAATGTCTGGTTTTAACATACAGAATGTTATTCCAACCTCCTTTTCTGGTATTATGTTATTCTTACGTCCGGATTTTAGCTAGTAGCTTAGAAAATTTTGCTGTTGATTGAGTCAGAAATTTCCTGTGATGCAGGAAGACAATGATTAGATAACAAAACAAGATTAATTCTCTATAGTTCTTATTTTTATATGTTACATATCTGTCATGGTTGAAGCTGTTATTTTAATTGAAATTATTTATTTTAAGTTTATTTGAAATGGAGGAAATCACTGTTGCTCATTGAGTTACTGGAATCTGAGAAATGCTTCTTCATAGTTGACTGTACATATGACAACACATGACCTATGTAGTTTACTTCTGAGGAAGTGTTTCACTGAAATTCAGGAAATGAATGACAGTGTGAAAGTTGATAAACTTTAAAGGTTCATGTACAAAAGATGCAGAAACAGTATAATGAGACTTCTGCTTATTGAGCCTTAAGGCTAAAGAAGTAACAAAAGGCAACTTTGCATTTTGTGTGCTGCTGGCATTTGGCATAGGAAAATGGGGAGAACCTTGGTATTATTCACTACACTGACAATAAAATGTCTGATTTAAAGATTGACATCATTGTAAGGCACAGAGAAGTCTTACCAACTCTGCAGCAATTGCAGGTAAGAGCCAAGGTTTTAGCTGACCAAGTAGATCGATACTCAAATGAAAGCTTCTGGGGATTCATGGAGTAATATATCTACAGTAGTAGGTAGTAGTTATCTATTACAAGTTATTGCAGCCAGTCCTACTCTGAAATATAGGGATAGGTAAATGGAGGGGATATTGTTGGAGTTGATAGTAAGTTGGAAAATACCTCTTAAAATACATAATATGTGATTCCAAATCTACTCTTTTTTTTCCTCTAAAATTTTTCTCTCCCTCACTCAGTGAGTGAAACTAGATAAGCTGCAGTGACTTTGTCATGTTCATAATCTTTTGAGCTTGTGATGTGGCTGGAACATTTTCTGAAATTCAAAATGGATCTTTGAATATGTCTCAACTGTAGTTCTGTTTCTGAACAACAACTGTACAACTTGGAACACACCATTTCTGTAGTGCAATTCAATGAGTTTTCTCCTTGCCCTGCCTAGTTTGATTCCTACTTTTCACTATAGGGTTTAAGAGAGTTTTAACAAGGTAGCTGTTTGAGTCTCTGGGGCACATGCTGTCAGGATGTTAGTTCCACTTCATATGGTTTTAACTTTCAGCCAGTATCATGAGATGTTGTTAGGGGAGAAGTCCTGAGCAAATCAAGGAGTTGCTCTGTAGGACTTCAGGAGAAGCTTGATTTAATTTAAAGGAATTGTTTGCCAGTGCTGTTGATAGCAGAGACAGATAGAATACAGAATTAGGGGCAGGGGCAGTTCTCAGCAGTTACCTATACTTTCTTTTAAAGAAGAACAAAATAATTTTGTGGGGTTTTACTATATAACGTGTTGAAACTGTGTTTCTAGAAAGTCTGCAAAAGGATTGTCTTGCAAGACTGATAGTTGATTTTTTTTACATTTTAAAATGGAGGGATGAATGGAGAATTTTCTTGCAAAGATTTGAGGCATTCTTGATATTGTACTAATGTAAAAATCTTATTTTACTTCTTTTTCTAAAGAATAAACAAAAGCCACACTAGTCAAGTGAATATATTTAAAGACTAGATTGTTATTCATCATGGTACTGTAACTAAACACTCATAGTAGTCTTTAAAACTGTGGTTTGCCAGTAACTTCATGTCTGTTGTGGAAACCATGGTGCCTTAAGCTGCTTGTCTGAATAATTCTTTTCTGTATCTGCTAATAATTGCTACTATCGAAAATTCACTTCACTGTTTGGTTATAGAACCACTGTGCTATAGGAGAGAACAGTGTCAAAGGGAAAACTTGAAAACCTGTTAGTTTGCTCTCAAATCTTAGCTGAGGTGTGAAGTATGGATACACTGAACTAATAAACTGCTCTTTGTGTGTTTGTCTTCAACGTAGAGAAAATGTTATTACATTCATTTGACTGAGTGTGTCTGTCAGCATTATTTAAGAGAATGTTATATACCAACTGTTTAAGCTCAATACATAATTTCTAGCACAGTGTCAGCTTTATGAAGGGATATATTTTTGTATTAGGTACAGATAACTGTATTTCAGTTGATGTTGCTGCACTGTGCCCTTAATAAAGGAACTGTAATTGACAAAGTTATCCTTCTTGTCACAAGTTTCCTTTTCTTTGCCATGCCTAGAAAAGTTAGTTGTCTGTCTTATGCAGAGCTTTTTTGGGGATGACTGAAAAGTTAGACTTAGAGAAAAGAGTAGTGAGGTGTTTTTCAGCCTTCCTAGTGTGTCTGAAAACTAGCCCCACTCTGGGGACTTTTGTGTTTTAGTCAGAACTTACAGGAGCTACTGCCTTAGAATTTGCAGCCTGAAAAAAATGAATTGATTTGTCTATACACTTTCTTTCAAAACTTTTTAAAACTGCTTATTTCATTTAGGATTCAGATGGAAGAAGTTGCATTCTTCTCTTGTGTTCTGCTTCAACATTCATCTCAGTCAAGACAAAGATTTATCTGCTGCTGCTGGAGATTCAAACCTCTGTCTTAGAACACATAATTGTTAATCTGGCCTCTTCTGGGAAAAAATTCCTCTCATACTTCCACTCTTGACAAGTCTTTGTGTAGACCTTTATGTAACCTTTGCTTAGCATCACTGAAGTTACATCAAGAAAGAATGTAGCATAAGTGGTGGTGGTATATGTGACAAGGGTTACATATTTGTCATATGTAGTAGAGAATGGTGTCTGTCAGAAATCATGCTTTTAACAACAGTGTGCACAGACTGGAAGTATGGATTTATGCGAGAGAAATCTTCAAGCTCTTATGTTATTCAGGGCTTTTTTTTAATACTTGGCACCATGATTACCAAACATCTACATCTTCTACTATTCTTCTGAAATTAAAATGAAATTTAAAAATATCAAAATGCCTTCAGATGTCTTTTGTAATGAATATGCTTTCCAGACATGCTTGTATTTTCTGAAGGGAGAAGAAAGGTGTAAGAAAACTCATAAGAAGCGGAAGGATGTACTTGCTAGTGTGTTAAGTGCAACTTCTATGCCTGCACAAAACTAAAACCTTGATTATGCTTGGCAAAGACTACTCTGCTCCTAAATGTCAAGGAGATTTGTGCATTGTACCTCACACACAGGAAGGCTGCCGGCAAGGTTGTGGATCTCAGCATTGAATTCTGTATTTTGAGCCAAGCAGGCAAAGCAATGGGAAGGTATGTCTGATGAAAGAGCAATTACAAGACAATAGGTTATTCACTTTGCTGAAAACCAAAAAATAGACTAAAACCAAAGTAGGGTGCAGACTGACCATGGCACTTCAGTTAGCATATCCAGCAGTTTGAAGTAAATACAAGTTTTATAAGCTGAGGACAGTGTCCATTGGCATACTTTGTTATACCTGTTATCACAAGGTCGTTCAAAATGTTGACGTTTCAAATGAAAGACAGGAAGGGAAATGTTTTGAGTAAAAGGAGGAGGGAGAACTGTAGGCGTACTGAGCCTCTTCCCACCAGAGGAAAGGGTGAGCATTTTATTAAGAAGACATGCTCTGAGTAGAAAAGTGGGTATGTGCAAAAAATGGCACGTGGACAGAAGAATAGAAGTAGTTATTATTGATAACTGCAAATCCATATGAGCTAGCTGTGCCATGGCTATCTTGGTGATGGATGCTAGGTTCGTAGGGCTAGGAGAGAGTCTGTAACAATGAACAATGTTAGTCACTTCCACACCTGACCTTACCTGCAGCTCTCAATGTCCTAAAAGCTCTATTGAAAAAAAAAAAAAAAGTCCTTTTCCTGGGAGAACAGCATGCAGTGGATAAAAACTTGGCAGTCTAACAGTAGGCACTTGGCAACAGCGTGGTTAGTCATTTTTTACCATGCCTAGCTGTGCAGGTGGTATTGAAAACCTCTAGTGTTGCAATGCACAGTGGTAAGTGCCAAAAGATTAATCAGGAGCAGATGTAGTAGGAGATAAGGAGAGTTTTTCCTGTTATCACCATTCTGGCTACAGCACGTCTGCCCTGAACAGTGGTCCCGGAGTGTTTGCAGGGTCCAGGCACAGGCCATGGGGTCCTTCACGGAATGGACGTAACAGAAGAAACCTGCAGGGTGCATGTGGGACGTGAAAGCCCAGGCTGAAGCACTGAGCCTCTGTGGACACCAGCAAACGTCCAAAGCATTATCTGCTGCATCCCATACTGCACAGGCCAAGTGACTGAAGGTCTGAAAGGAAGTGAGCAACGGCAAATTAATTTAGGAGGGGTAAAGCTCTCTCTGTCTACAAGCAATATGAAACACTCAATACATGCACTTTATTTTCCTTTTGGTCTTTGTTTAAAGAAATAAAGTGAGGCAAACATTTATTGTGAAGACTCTTTATAATAAGACCATTGTCCTCCCTAAGCTGATTACCAGCTTTCTTATTTTCTCACCAACTCCACCTTCCCCTGCCCCCACATCTAATTGTGGTGCTGGTGTGAGCTTTAAGGGCAAGCAAACTAGGTGTTTGCCTCTCGCAGTGAGGTCAGGGGCAGTAGAACAACAAATTGGCACAGTTACAGCTTGAGGTCACTTTCAGTGAGCAGCAGAGCACCCAGGAGCCAGCCTGGCACTGCCGTGGTGTCACTCAAGTGGAGTCACCTCCAAGCAGAAGTACTGGAGCAAGAAACACAAGATGCTGGCTGGAGCAGGGAGGTGTGGTGGAGGAGGAAGGACAGGCAGCAACTCAGGTCTCTGAGATTGGAAACATTGGATGCAGGTGCAGCTTGTTTGCCTGGCCATTGGTGAGGATGTCTGGGTTGAAAAGCCGGTGGAAAATCCCCTGAGAGGTGGAAATTGGGATCTCTAGAAGGGGCTGGGATTAGGGAAGGTGTCTCACACGCAGAAGCCCAACTACCCCCCATGGCCCCCAGCCCTGCCATTCTGCTGTACTGTATTTTCTACTTTTCATTCCTAGTGGCCAGCCAGGTGCTGGGGAGGAAAGGCTACAGAAGGACACCGATTTCAAGGTCTCCCACTTTACAGATAATACTGCAAATACAAGACAAGATTGGTGAATCTTGGAAACTACAGTGTTAGTAAAATTATTGCTGTCTACCCTAGAAAAAAAAAAAAAGACAAAAAGCCAGTGGTCTATTCAGTGCAGTCTGTCCTATTAACTCAACCAGCTATCTGAACTAACCCCGAGTGCATGCCCCCTCCTGTCCAGGGGCAGTGAGGAGACCCGCAAGCCCTCTCTGCTGCCTGTGTGGGGCAGGGGCCAGGGGCCAGGGTCCCGGGGCTCTTTGCAATGGAGTTCATGCCGCTGGGGAGACAGGTGGCAAATTCTTTGAGCGTTTAGGGTGAAAGGAGATTTCTTGAAGAAAGTCTTGACTAGGCTCTGTGCCTTGCACTATCTATGTGTTAGTTATATATTTAGGTATAGATTAGTAGTAGCATACTTTAGGGAGTGAAGAACTAGAGTTGCAAAGACTTTTTTAAATGTCAGTTAAATTTTTCACTAAGTTTTGTCCTTGGGGAGAATGAAAACTTTGTTCTGCTTTTCTCAGCCTGTTTCAGTGTAAGGATGTAGGTATCTTGCACGGCCTCCTGCAAGCACACAAGCATTTTTAGCCTGTTTATACAAGTAACCCTCAGAGTAACTTGCTGGTGACCTTTGCTTGCTCCCATGAGATGCAGGAATTTACTGTCATCAGATTTTGAGAGACTATTCCCTTACTTCCTATTTTTTCATTATTTTATTATCAAAAAATTCCTTGCAGAGTACCCTTCTTCATGTCATCTGTAAGAATATAAGGAATACTCTGGGAAAGCTAGATGTTTGGTCTTATTTTTACTGAATTGTGCAGTATTCGCATTTTCCATTCTCCTAGCCCCACAGCCCTGTAAATCGTAAGATTTTTCACCTTCCAGAGCTTAGTAATTTGGCACACTCTGAAAAAGTGTTGAATAATTGTTGGTTTATTGAACAGCCACATAGTTTTATTTAATGTTTTTAACTTTACCTCTAAAACCTCAGCTGAAGCAAAGACTCCTCTGTTTCTGATGTCTGCCTGCAGTTGGACATCCTCCGTTCTGTTGTCAGTTGCTTCTGAAAACTTCAGAAATTGTCAAGGCTGAATTCTGATTTTCCCATTGAAACCGCCTATGCAACACACAAAAATTCTCATTACTTTCCTTCACATCCAGTTACCTTACCCTGGCTTATATTTCATCTAATTTCTAGGTAGTTTTAAGTGCTGTAATTTAACACCAATTATGCGTGTGAAGAAATAAGCCAAAAATATTACTGAGGTATACGTTGAAAGGAACCTTGATCCCGATGAGACTTTTGTTGTAATATAAAAAATACAATAGCAGTAAGATACGGTTAAACTGAGAACATGTTAACTACTACTGAATAATGTAGTTTCAAAGGTATTTAAAGCCTTGCAAATAAAAATAAAGATCTTTTAAAAAGTGAAGTATTTCCTCCCTGCCTACATTTAATCTTTGCTCCTTTTTCTACAAAAACCTGTGTTTTCAGTAATGTAACCAGAGCTTTCCCAAGAACAGCCTTGCAAAGTTGCCAAGCGAGTCGGTCATGCAAAGGCAAATGCTTATCCTTGACCTTTGAACCAATGCTAAGTGAAATCAGCAAACGTCTGGCTTTAGCCATAGAGAGATCTTTCACTTGTCAGTTAAAACTTTACTCAGTATGACAAGATATGTTGCATAACGCTGCAGGAGAACTGATTAATTAATGACAAAGTTGTCTGCCTTCATTGGAAAAGTGCCAATTTGGAGGCTGCATCCCTCTGTTCTGGCCTATGACTGTAAGAACAAATATAAGGACAAAGAAGTTAATGACTTCTTGTTGAAACATTTTATTGTATTTTTTTCTGCTCCAATGTCTACCATGCCGTACTTGAGGATCTTGTAAGCCTCTGTTCTGTCTGTAGGTCTTCTGGTTGCAAACTAAAGGTGTGAATATAAAAATCATGCATGTATGATATTGTGTGATTCTGAAGTAATTACGAAACTACGGATCAGAGAAAAGTGTAAAATATCATATTCTAAAAATGGGGCATTGGATCTGGAAAAAAAACCCACTCTATTTCATTATTATACTGTTATCAATTTTTAAAGGCAAAAATATATGACCTTTTCAAATCTACTGAGATGTTTTTGTCATTATACGTATTTTCTTTCTTGGTGTTTGGTTTTTTTTTGGTTGGTTGGTTTTGGTTGTTTGTTGTTTTTTTTTTTTTTAAACTAAACTGCCTTCTATTTAAAACTCCTATTCAGACCAGGCTCTGACTCAACATCACGTTGATTCTTGCTTTTTTATCAGAATGAGTAATACATCCAGCTCAGTCTCCCCTCTTCCTTTCTAGAAACTGAGAAACTGATCACACCATGCCATTTTTCTTGAGCTAAGGTTTACTGCAGCTCTGAAGCTATCATAGTGCTCTGGCCATTCAATATTCCAGTACTAAAAAAAATCAAAGTCTCTGGAAATCTTAGGTATAGAAATTGCAAACTGCTAGAGGATTTGTTGCAGGGGAGACAGGAGCACCATTTCAAAAAGTCACAGAGCTCTCATTACTGCAAGGTCTAAGTGGTTTTGCCTGAAGGCGTTATGACTGAATTTTTTTATACCTTCTTTTTTTTTTGGCAGATTATCTCTGTGTAAACTACATAAAATAGGTGATAAGGAAACACAGGTAGTCTAATTTAATGCAATTCTGAACTGGAAAAATTAAGTTCCCAGTCCAAAATTCTGCCCAGAGTTCCTGCATTAATCTCGTTTTGGATGTAACATATCTTAAATCAGTCCTGTTTCCTCAGCTATAAATCTTTCTAAATGCTACGGGGGTATAGCATGGTCTGGTCATAGATATTTGCATTGTAAATTACGGGATTGTTTGGGATGGTTTTTCTCCATGCAGGAAAATGTCTTATGGGACCTGATTCCAATTTTGTACTAGTGTGAATGTCAGCTGGTTACAATGCAATTCAGTGCAGCTGAAACAGAGTTATTGGCGTGAGAATAACAGTATTGATAGGACATGGAATTAAAAATAATAGACTTCTGGATTAGGTGTAAAATGGCCTAAACCTAAATTTATGGGAAAGCTTCTCTCTAACTCCTCTTGGGACCCTATGAAAAATCATCCTAAATTAACAGACCTGTGTTAGGGGCCTTTTGTTTTAGTGCTATGAATATCCCCCGAATTAGCTGGTTGCTAGCCTCAGTGTCTGTATTCATGCCTGTGCCAAATTCCATAGCTATGCAATGCTACAGATGCCTCGGATTCATCACTGTTGTGACTCCAGCAGTTATGGTTTTGAATGAGAGACAATGAAGGAAAGACTATTCCACTCATTTACAGAGCATTCTCTGTGTTTATTGGGATGATCTGGTTAAACATAGACTACCAATGGTCTTGTTGACAGAACATGCATTTTCTCACTTTCTTACCCTGGTTTTGTTTTCAATAATTATCAATTGCCTCTTCATTGACTCTGCAAGCTGGTGCCAAAGACTGTACAGCCACTTCTGTAGTGGCTGAAGCAAGGTGTTTCTGCTCGGTGCTAGGAGGCACCTAGCTTGTCCTTGGGCATTCCCTTAACCAGAAACATGTTGATGTTCCCAGTGCCTCTAGGTATAGATTTTTGTCTTCTTCCTATACCTTCTAGGGTGCTGCTGCAGGACTTCACTTGTGATAGACCTCTATTTACCTCAAAAAATGTAACACAGCCTGCTCTTATTTATGCTGGATGAAATTTTGGGGCCCAAATGCCCACCTAGGCTTAAAAAAAACCCCAACAAAATCAAACCTTATTAAAAGAAGAATTGTCTGAAGACTGAGGTAGGGCTGTAAATGCCTTCAGATCATTAATACAGTACTGTCTATCTCTTTATTTACTGAATATTCATTAAAATATTGTCGCAAACAAATAAGATGGGCTCTTTATAACTGTCAGAGCAGAGAGATTAGTTTGGTAAGTGGCACAAATACTGTCTTTGGTAAAGCATTGTGTGGGGATAGTAAATCAGTTTATCAAGCAGTGTTCTAAACCACTAGATTTGGTGTTATACGTTAGTTTGTTATGGGAAAATTTATTCTAATCAAGTCTAGATATTTGAGAGAATTGGCTGTTCCTACTTTTTTAAATAACAGAAGAGGTAGGACAGAAAGTCCTGTATAATACATAAAGCCTGCAGCCATCCTATGATTCTGTAATTCTATACATAAATGGGGAACACCATCAGTAATGCATCTCAGCTGTGATGTGGTTCAAGCAATACCAGTTAGTTACTTGGGTTCTTCCCAGATCTAATCTTCATGTAGTGGTCACTTGGGTGGGGAAAGTATGTACATTAAAAAAAAAAAAAAAAAAAAGGTAACAAAATATTATAGGAGTTAGCAATGTTAACAGCCATAATTCCTCATAATTGGAAAATTTTAATGTATAATCTTTTTTTATGTCCCTAGTGTTTCTTTGACTCCACATCGAAGTCTGTGGACTACTGTGGACAGTAACATCATCAGCACTCCTGATGTATCCAAAGTGTGCACCCTGGTCCATGAGTATCAAAGTACTTCTGGGTCATAAAATTTCTGTTAACGTCTCTGTCTTGGATGCTGCAATAAAAACAGTCAGTGAACAGGACCTCCTCAGAGACACCAGCTCTGACAAAGACTGAGTATTTTTGGAAGACACTGATGAACCATATTTCTGTGTATTTTGCTCTAATGTAGTTTGATATCTGAATTCATACTCAAAAGTAAGCATGCTGGGGATAAACCAGAGTACATGTTTGTATGCGTGTGAGGAAAAAGCGCCGTATAAAATTTGTGTCACATGGACAGAAAGATTCTGCTCTACAAAAGCTGAAAAAGGAACCTTCACCCTTAGTGATGCTTCGTTCTGCAAACTCTCTGGAGTCACTTGTAGTTGCATGTGTACCAATGCAAACAGATTTATCCTGGCATATTATAGACCAAACTGGTATGTCAAATGTTTGCATGGCAAATTTGATATATACTGAGGCAGAGGTTGCTCAAAACTCATTGCATTAAACCTCATTTTCTTTCATCCATCTATATCTGACCTTCTCTGGATGAGCTCTAGATTACAATGACACTTAATTCTTGATACGAAAAGGTCCCATTCCCTACTACTACAGTATTTTCCTTCTTCACCGCACTTCACACGCTTGATGCCATGCAAACTGTTGTAAAAAGGGAAAAAATGCAATGTTTTAGCTCTGAACAGTTAACAGCAACATAGGACAACAAGGTCATTCACAAATGAGTGGTTGTCCTTTAATGAAAGAGCAACTCAAATATTAGAGTACACCAGCTTCCTTTAGTGGTCATGTTTTACAAATTTAGAGACAGTAATCACTTAAAGTGGGAATTTGACCATGGAGAAATAGCAGCTGTTTATGAACACATAGCAAACACTACCAAGTAGTACTGGACAGAAAAAAATAAACAAAGCCGAAGGGTATTGAAAAAAATCAAGCATATAAACCACAATTGCCCACGAGGAATTTGGCACAGGGTCAGCACCACTGCACCCAGAAGCATACTAAGGGACTTGTTAACAAGATTTCATTCTCCTCTTGAAAAACCAGCAGCATCTCCTGATACTATGCTACAGCACAGGCTAAGAATAGATGGTGAAGGAAATCACCACCTCTTTCCGCAGTAGCAGTTTCCTTTTATTGTGATTTAGCCTGAGTCACCACACAATTTCTCACTCCCCCTCCCTAGTGGGATGGGGGAGAGAAATTGGGAAGAAAGGAAAACTTGTGGGTTGAGGTGAAGACAGTTTACTAAAATAGCAAAGGAAAACCACAATTATAATAGAATATAAGGATATTAAAATCTACAAAATGAACAAAGTATGATTTCTCAACATTCGGTGTCCCAATGACCTATACAGCCTGTCCCAAGCACTGATCACAGAAATGAAACTGAACAGCAACCAAAGGAGCAAAAGGGAGCCAGCAAGGTAGAGGAGACAATGCCAGCGAGTGACAGAGAGATGGATGCCAGGAAGGCAGATACCCGCCCTGGCAAACCCCCACTTACATACTGAGCGTGGCCTAGGGTGGACCTGCTGCTGGCCAGGGCCAAGCCAAGTGGTAGCAGAATGTTCCCTGATAACACCTGCGTGATAAGGTATTTTAATGGGAAAAACAGGAAGAAAAAAAAAATTAAACACATATCCTGCAAGGCTCTGGGTTTTTTCGCCACTCTCACATAGATGGTATCCTTTCAAAACTTTATTACAAATCGTCTTATCTTACTAATATAGTCCAAGAAAACTTGGTTCTTTTAATCTTTTTTCATTCACTTTCTCTTTCTCTCCTTGTAGAGATCAGACTTGTCTCCCTTTTTCAATGGTGTTGCAAGCTACCATTTGTGTTAATTGACAGGAAATTACATAAACATAACCATAACTTTGACATAAACTCATTTTTTGAAAAATAAAAATGTCATCATAGCATTTTTTAGAGACTGTGACCTTTAATGTCAGAAAGGTGTAGTCTTGGGTTTTCTGATACATTTTGTTATTGTAGGAACTTCTAAACTGTGACTTCACTAATCTCATTTTACAGAAACTCAGAAGGCCACCCTGACTTTCATAAGATTTTCCAAAATCTTAACATGGACTACAAATTTAAATGGAAGCAAGCACTACTCTTTCACATGGAGTTAAAATAGTCTAATTTTCTTTCCTTTCCATTACATCAGACATTCTCTTTAAAGATTCACTTGTAAAAAAGAAATATATTTATAACAAGAATTGTGTGGGCACTTGAAAATTTAAGTGCAATATAAATACAGAAAAATTAAAATTCCTTTACAAAATGTAAAGAAATCTAGCTATCAATGTCTGGGATTCAAACAACATGTAGCTGTTACTAACTGAAAGATGAAAGCCCACTTTCACAGAAGGTGGAAGCTAATTGTTAAAACATTCATAGAAAGCTCATATTCTTAAAGAAGAATTCCTACAGATACCAAATACTGAGCTTGTATTTTTTGTGGCTTAAAGCCAACATTCAGTCCTTTACAAATTTTATGAGATTTTTTTAGCCTTTTCTGCTAGGATCAAAGGGTTATTCATTCACTCATAAAGCACTGTGTAATGTCTACTGCTGCTTTATGGGTTTTACCTATCAGTTTCAAAAGTGAATGTTGGTCCCTTACCAACAAGAAACATCCACTCTTGTTTAGACTATGTGCACAATGTGTTGTAAAAGAATTGAGCCTGAGATACATGAGATAAGAGTAAAATGAATGGATGTATGAAGAGAGACATTAAAGATAAGAAAATTATTCCTGATCATTGCAGGAATTAATCAGACTGATAAATACAACTCAGCAGCTGCACTTCTAGAATAATCCTTACTGCCAGACCGTATGTCAAAAACTGCAGAAGCCAGCTTTCCATACGACTGTAGCTTTTCTTTTCCTGGAAGTGAAAGGTTTTCTAAAAATCCATTGTTAGTCAAAATGACACATGTTGATACAAGAAAATACTGCAAAAAGAATAATGGCACATGGGAAAAGAAGGCCACTCACAGCTAAATAGCTACCTGACGTTCTTTGTTGTGTCCCCATAGACAGACATCCTTAAGCCTCTTCAGGTATTGTGTATATACATACACACACGCACACACACACACACGCATGCACGTACATATACAGTTGCTCTCTGACATGCTGTTCAATCAGATATCAGGAATAAGTGTTAATTTTGCCTTAGTGATAAATAATTCCCAATACTTATTAGCACTTAGCTTTCTAATAAACATGTTTTATTCTATATTCAGTATTCACATATAAATAGTGATATTTTTGTCTGTATATAGTAGATCTCTTTCAAAACGGGTCTCAAGGCTGAAATTTTCAGTAAGCACAGGGGCAATTTTATACTAATCTCCCATAATCAGCCAACAGAAGTACCAACTCCTGTGAGTCTCTTACGAAAATCCTTCCCTTGATCTCCATTTGTTTTCAAGTGCTCATACTGAAACAAGTAAAACCGAACTGTGCAGTGCGAATTAAAAGCAGAAGAATATCTGTAGCCCCCCAAATTCTTCCTAAAAGCTCAGTTTGTAAGTGGATGAATGTGAGGTCTGAACACTTTGCCCACACACATAGGAGCACAGTGCAAGCAATGATTTATTTTTTTTTCTGTATAATAGGCTTTTCTAGTTACATAAACACTGATAAATGCCGCTGTTTTCCTTATGGATAGGATAAACAGTACAAAGCAAAGAAAAATTACACGGAAATTAATCCTTTGGGCCTATATCACCGTAAGAGTCACTGGGACTGTGAAAGCAGTAGAGTGACTTTGGGCTCCTCTAGCTAGAAGTGCTGTCTGATGAAATCAGATTCAGCACCCAGGAAAACAGATGCCTGTATATGGATATATTATAACTTCTTTCAATTCAAATGTGGCACATTATAGAATATGATGCATTTGGTTTTGTCTTCTGCCTTGAAGAATGCATCTATTAAAGGTTTTACTTTGTTTAAATCACTGAGCCTTGGTAACCCGTCAGATGGTACAGGAGACTGAATGCATGTTTGCTGCTGTCTATCTCAGAAAAATGTGTAAGAGAATTCACATGCTGCTCAGGGCTGGAGTCCTTGGGAGAGGAGGACATCCACCAAGCTCAGACCAAAGAAAAACACTCTATGTTGATTTGGGGCAATTTTCCCAGCACATCCCCAGCATTCATGCACAGACAGCATCCTATTG
>WHYT01017877.1:295877-408029 GCA_009806455.1 Tetrax tetrax
GGGCAACTACAGGCCGGTCAGCCTCACCTCTGTGCCTGGCAAGGTCATGGAGCAGATTCTCCTGGAAACCATGCTAAGGCACATGGAGAGCAAGGAGGTGGTTGGTGACAGCCAACATGGCTTCACCAAGGGCAGATCATGCCTGACCAATTTGGTGGCCTTCTATGATGGGGTGACAGCATCAGTGGACAAGGGATGAGCAACGGATATCATCTACCTGGACTTGTGCAAGGCATTTGACACTGTCCCGCACGACGTCCTTCTCTCTAAACCAGAGAGGCATGGGTTCAATGGATGGACCACTCAGTGGATAAGGAGTTGGCTGGATGGCCGCACTCAGAGAGTGGTGGTCAACGGCTCAATGTCCAAATGGAGACCAGTCACCAGTGGCGTCCCTCAGGGGTCCGTGTTGGGCCCGGCCCTGTTCAACATCTTTGTCGGCGATATGGACAGTGGGATAGAGTGCACCCTCAGCAAGTTCGCCGATGACACCAAACTATGTGGTGCCATCGACATGCTGGAAGGGAGGGATGCCATCCAGAGGGACCTGTACAGGCTGGAGAAATGGGCCCATGCTAACCTCATGAAGTTCAACCAGGCCAAGTGCAAGGTCCTGCACCTGGGTCGTGGCAATCCCAGGCACAAATACAGGCTGGGTGGAGAATGGATTGAGAGCAGCCCTGAGGAGAAGGACTTGGGAGTGCTGATGGACACAAAGCTCAACATGAGCCAGCAATGCACCCTCGTGGCCCAGAAAGCCAACCGCATCATGGGCTGCATCAAGAGGAGCGTGGCCAGCAGGTCGAGGGAGGTGATTCTGCCCCTCTACTCTGCCCTGGTGAGACCCCACCTGGAGTACTGTGTCCAGTTCTGGAGCCCCCAACATAAGAAGGACATGGACCAGTTGGAGAAGGTCCAGAGGAGGGCCACGAACATGATAAGAGGCCTGGAGTACCTCTCCTATGAGGACAGGCTGAGAGAGTTGGGGCTGTTCAGCCTGGAGAAGAGGAGGCTCCAGGGAGACCTGATAGCAGTCTTCCAGTACCTCAAGGGGGCTTACAGGAAAAAAGGGGGAGAGGCTGTTCAGTAGGGCCTGTTGTGACAGGACGAGGGGTAGTGGTTTTAAAATAGAGGGAGGTAGATTTAGATTGGATATTAGGAAAATAATTTTTTACAATGCGGGTGGTGGAACACTGGAACAGGTTGCCCAGAGAGGTG
This sequence comes from Tetrax tetrax, assembly GCA_009806455.1. Taxonomy (NCBI): domain Eukaryota; kingdom Metazoa; phylum Chordata; class Aves; order Otidiformes; family Otididae; genus Tetrax; species Tetrax tetrax. Next base: position 297,096 of record WHYT01017877.1, read on the forward strand.
GTGGATGCCCCATCCCTGGAAACATTCAATGCCAGGCTGGATGAGGCTCTGAGGAACCTGATCTGGTCGGGGATGTCCCTGCTTCTTGCAGGGGGGTTGGACTAGATGACCTTTGAAGGTCCCTTCCAACCCTAACCATTCTATGATTGTATGAGTAAACAGAAAAGGAATAACTGTGGGGCACATTATGATTATGTAAAAGTCAATATTACCTGCTACAAACAAAGTTGAAAAATTCCTGCTCAGATGCAGTGTTTAGAGAAAAAACAAAAGTCTTTATAGAAAATTCTCTTACAGATCCAAGATTTCTTTCCATATTAGCTTTTTAATTCAATAAAATGCATAACTTTCAGATAGAATGAAGATTAATTCTTCACGAATTTGAACATGCATTTAAGGAGAAAGAAACACCACTGCCATGGACTGTCACTATTAAAAGTAGAGAAGCTGACTCAAAGTTTTGTACTAGACATACTTTTATGTCTTAGGGTTGATGACACAAATAGCACCAGCTGACAAGTGAGTCTAGTGACTGCAAATGCATAAAATTACCAACGGTGATTGTATTAGAAATACTACTTCTCCTTGTAAGAGGAAATCATCAGTCTTTCAAAACCTAAACCAGGATAAACCAGAGGAAAAAATAACATTAAAGAGACAAGTTATACCATGAACCAACAGAAATCTGTAGAGAGTGATACAGTGTTCAGGTGGAATAGATCAGTATAACTCTTAAATGACTCTTCACCTTATTATAAAAGTAAGAATGAAAAGGATGCTGCTTTCACCAAGTGGAGATCCCACTGCTTCACTCAGAGCAACTGTATGAGCAGCAATAGCCTTTTTCCCATCAAGACAAATCAGTTTTTTTTTCTTACAATGCATTTTTTCCCCTAAGGTGTATATATTTTCAAGCCTAAGTATGAAGTTTTCCAACCTAGCATATGTTTCGTTGCCATTTATTTGCAACTGTCATAGCTGCTCATACCTAAGTATGTATGTAACGAGCTGGGTGTGAAACCTAACACTCAAATATCTTCGATAATTTGAGAGGGGGGTATGTACTTATATTTACACAGAAGATGATCATATACAGAGTATTTTACAAACATTTCTGCTGGCTTCTGAGCAGATATATGACAGTATCTCCCTGTTGACTTCAAGGAACCTAAAGCTCTGTAGGAGAGAGAAAAGTATCTACGGTCACTATTGCACAGTTTGGGAAGCTACCTAAGAACAGTGCAGCTGCTTACACAAAAGCCAGAAGGAAGCTGACGAATCCCATCATTTTTTTTTCATTACTGTGATGCTGTTGAGCAATGAAAGTCTCAGAATTGCATCTGCCAAATTATAAAAAGTAAAAATATAATCACTACAAGAAAGTGGACAAGTAGCAAACCTTTTAAATTTTCTTCGGCAACAGTAGACACAAAAAGTAGCTTTGTTACAGGTGTAGAAAAGTTACTTGCTTTAAAATAAATAAAAGAAACAATGTTAGCCTGCAACACCTAATACATTTGACCTTTCACATGTTTGTTCCTATTTATAAGAAGTGCTACCGATATTTAATCTCTAATGATAAGAGTTTAGGAGGCACCACAGCAGATGAGATCTGATGCCACAGAGTCTGTTTTTTATCAGCAAACACTGTCAAATGCTTGCATGGGTGTATAAAAAACTTCATGGTGCATAGGTAAAGGATAGTTTGCTACTGTTCCTCCTAATTGCTCCTAATTGTCCAAAGCCAGAAACAGGTTTGGATACTAAAGAACAACATTTTCTCTCTTCTAAACTATTTAGCACGAATACTGATTAAAATGTCACCTGTTTATATGGCTTGAAGTCCAAAATAGTAGACATGTTTTAATGGAAGATGAGAATTCCAGTTTAGGAAACATGCAGGAAGTTCCTCCAGTGCTCTCTTACACGGTAAGAACCTGGCCAGAGAGGCAGACATGGACAACCCAATTGCATTCTCAGGTGCCAAGGATGCCGAGATTTCAGTCAATAAGCATCTTCAGTACAAATATAGAGAAGTACAAATATAGAGAAGTATAGAAGTACAGATATCAAGAAGCCAAAGGGAATGAAAACCAAATCTTTAACAGTTCTGAAGTAGGGGAGAGTAATGCTTTTCCACACAGTCAATCAGTTTCCATTGTCAACCAAGTAGCATTTTAGCCTGTATCAACACTAGGAAAGATTCTACATAGATCCCACAATGTGATCAGTTATATAGCTATACTCTTATTTCTATGGATGATGTTTTTTCCAGGATAAATGTGAGCGAAGTAACAAAATGATGAACAGAAGCTGTTTAACTTCATGTAGTTTTTTTTTGCTGGAAGTTCCTCAAAGCTAGAAGCAATAAGGCAGGGTATTCTAGATCTGGATTATAAAGGTAGTCTCTGTCAAAGGATGCACCTTCAGTTCAGTGCCCATGAGATCATAGAACAATTTAGACTGGCAGGGACTGCAGAAGATCTCTAGTTCAGCCTCCTGCACAGAGCAGGACCACTTCTGGTCTCAGACCAGGTTTCTTTGGGCTTTATCCAATCAGCGCTTGAAAACCTCCAGACTTCCTGGGCCCTGGTTCCACAGCTGGGCTACCCTCAAAGGGAAAGAGTTTCTCCTTATACCCAGTCTGCATCTTTCTGGTTTTAACTTACACCTGCAGCCTCTCACGCTCCCCCCACACACCGCTATAAGAAGCCTGGCTGTGTCTCCTCAGTCCATTCCCTGTGCGTGCCAGGGGACTGCACATATAAGTCTTGGTAAAGCTGTCTCTTCTCCAAACAAGCCTCTCCTTGCAGGTCCTGTGCTCCAGCCCACAACTATCATGATTCCTCTCCACTGAACTCATTTCAGTTTATCAGCATCTCTCCTGAACTTGGGAGGGGGCTGGAGAAGGGAAGCAAACTAGATGTGGTATCTAGAAGTTGTCTAACAAGTGCTAAGAATTCACAACCCCGCACTTGGGGGTCACACTGGTTCTAGTCACACTGACCCAGGCACTGCTGGTCCTCATTGCCACTCAGGCACACAGCTGGCCTCAGCTCCACTTGCTGTCGACCAGCATCCAGAGTCATCCCTCAGAGCTGCTCCCCAGCCCCACCAGCCCCAGCCTGCCTCACTGCAGGATTCTGCCTTCCTAGTGCAGGAATCCATATCTGTCCTTGCTTAATTTCTTCAGGTCTCTGGTGCCCATCTTCCCATGCATCTCAGTGTACCTCTGAATGGCAGCCCTGCCCTCCACCATATCAACTGGTTGCTCCCAATTTGTTGTAATCTCCAAGCTTGATGAGAGTGCCTTCCATGCACTTTTCTGAGATGTTGAACAGGACAGGTCCCATGATAGACCACTGCAGAACCACTCTTGGTAATGGCCTCTAGGTAGGGTCAGACCCACTCGCCAGGACCCTCTGAGCCAGACCATTTTTCCTACCAGTTTTCTACCCATACAGCTGTTCTCCCATTCAGACTGTAATATCCTAAACTGGATACAAGAATACTGTGGGAGACAGTGTTAAAAGCCTTGCTGAAGCAGAGGTAAATGGCATCCACTCCACTTCCCTCATCTACAAATACAGTCATTTTACCACAGAAAATGATCAGGTTGATCAAGCATGATTTATCTTTAAGAAATCCATGCTGACTGTTTCCAGTCACTGCCTTTGCCATCTGCTCAGATGAAGAACATGCCTGGCCTTAGGATATTCTCAGGGACTGTAGTGATGCTAACTGGCCTGTAGTTATTCAGGTTAGTTTTTACCCTTTTCTGAAGATGGGTGTGACATTTGCCTTCCTCTAGTCATTGGGGGACTCTCCTAGTATCCTCAGCCTTTCAGAGCTGATGGAGAGTGGCTTTGTAAGGATATCAGCCATCTCCCTCTGCACTTTCAGGAGCCAAGAGTCCCTGAGCCACTCTCAAGGACTTGTGTAGATAAAGTATTTGAAATCAGCCCCTATTTCAGTCTTCATCCCCTGCTGGTAGCTCCTCTCTCCTTGAGCCTCATCACTAGGTGCAGAGGCCTGACCAACCTTCCTGGTGATGATAAAGAAGGTGATGAGTACCATTGCCTTATCTATGTCCACTGCCTCTATATCACCTGCCCCATTCAGAAACAGGCAAAGGTGTCCTTGGTCATCTTTTTACTACTAGCAGTAGTAGAAACTCTTCTGGTTTCCCTCAACATCTCCAGCTGAGCACTAGCCTCTTTGCATGCCCAGGCAATGTTTCTCAATTCCTTTCTTGCGGTCTGTCTCTGATTCCCTGTCTTGAAGGCAGTTCTTTCTGCCTGGGCATCTGCTGCTTTGTCTCCTTGGTTTACTGAGTATTGGGATGGGCCATCCTTGTTGCATGAAGAATGCTCTCCTGTAAAAGCCAACCAGCTTTTCTGGGCTTCTTTGCTCTACAGAGATTTCCCATGAAATCTCACTTGCCAGTTCCCTGAATAGGCCAAAATCTGCTCTCCTAAAGCCCAGATCTGTGCTCTGTGGTCCTCTTGCCACCTTCCCTTGCCTCAGGAACTTGACCTCCACTACATCAAAATCAGCCACTGATTACTCCATCCCCAATCAGTTCTTCCTCATCAGTGAACAGCAGATCCAGCTGCACATCACCCACTGTGATTCAGCCCTGGTTGGCCTCTCCAGTACTTTTATAACAAGAAATTACCCTGGACTTCCTCCAGGATCTCTCTGGATGGCTTGCATCCAGCCATGTTGCCCTTCCAGAAGATGTCAGGGATATCCTCCTCCTGAGTGAGAGTTTCTATGACACTAAGACTTCTCTTAAGTTTTCAAAGATTTCATCCTTTTCCTCACCTTGATCACACCCCACCACAATATCAGTCAGTGGTCTCTCTTCTGACCCTCACCTGCAAATTCTCACCTGTCCCATAGAGAAGTCTCATACAGCTGAGCTGCTCCTTCAGACAGTGGACAGGCCCTGCTCTTGTCTCCTCTGCCTGTCTTTCCTGAAGGGCTGCTGCAGCACTTACTCAGGCAAGCTGTCCCACCACATCTCAGCAATAAGCCCAGATATTCTTGGTTTGGGTTACAAATGCAGACACCATGCAAAATGTGTCCATTCCAGTTCAGTCCTCCTCTTCTACGGATGTCATCTGCATGGACTTCTGTAAGGTCTTTTACATGGTCCCCCACAACATTCTTCCCTCTAAATTGGAGAGGTACAGATTTGATGGGAGAATTGTTTGGTGGATAAGGAATTGGCTGCAAAGGCACATCCAGAGAGTTACTGGTCAATGGCTCGGTGTCCAGATGGAGATTAGTGATGAGTGGTGTCCCTCAGGGGTCCATATTGGGACCAGTACTGTTTAATATTTTCATCAGTGACAAAGACAGTAGGAGAGAGTGCACCCCCAGCAAGTTTGCTGATGACACCAAGCTGACTGGTGCAGCTGATATACCTGAGGGAACGCGACAGGGGGACCTGCACAAGGTTGAAAAGTTGACCCATGCGAGCCTCATGAGGTTCAACAAGGCCAAGTGCAAGGTCCCGCACATGGATCCCAGTATGAATACAGGCTGGGGGATGAAGGTTGAGCAGCCCTGAGGAGAAGGACTTGGGGGTACTGGTGGATGAAAAGCTGGACATCAGCTGGCAAAGTGCACTCATGGCCCAGAAAGCCAACTGCATCCTGGGCTGCATCAAAAGAATTGTGACCAGCAGGGCCAGGGTAGTGATTTTGCCCCTCTACTCTTGTAAGACCCCACCTGCAGTGCTGCATCCAGCTCTGGAGCCCTCAACATAAGGACATGGACCTGTTGGAGCAGGTCCAGAGGAGGGCCACAAAGATGATCAGAGGGCTGGAGCACCTCTGCTATGAGGACAGGCTGAGAGAGTTGGGGCTGTTCAGCCTGGAGAAGAGAAGGCTCCAGGGAGACCTTATTGCATTACTTCAGTAATTAAAGAGGACAGATTTTTTTTAGTAGGGTCTGTAGCAATAGGAAAGTGTAACAGTTTTGAACTAATAGAGGGTAGATTCAGACTTGATATACAGAAGAAATTTTTTACAATGAGGATGGTGGAACACTGGAACATGCTGCCTGGAGGTGGTGGATGCCCTGTCGCCGGAAACATTCAAGGCCAGGTTGGATGGGGCTCTGAGCAACCCGATCTGGTTGGAGGTGTCCCTGCTTCTTGCAAAGGGGTTGGACTAGATGATCTTTAAAGGTCCCTGCCAACTCAAACTATTCTATAATTCTTTGGAGTTTCAGGTACTTGAAGAGACACTGAGCATGTGATGAAAAAGAATCTAGATATTTTTGTCAGTATCCCAGATTAAGACAAGACAGTAAAAGACTACAGAGAAAGCAATGTGCAGATACAAAACACAGAGAACGTTGAGCTCATGGGTTAGTACATTGTAGGTTTGCATTTTTGAGACATGAAGTAACAACTTGTTGCTTTAGACTGAAAATAACTTTTTGTTCTGATGTAAGCACTTGTTTTCAGCTTGTATTTTTGAAAGTTAAAAAGAGGATATTCAAAGAAATTGGAAATAAATGTCAAGATTTACAAGATCCCATTCACTAGATAAAGTGGAGATAACCTGTTTTCACTTATTACAAGTAAGCTGCTAGGTGGACAGGGATGAAATCTGTTCTTTGACGAGCACCTTTTATCTTTGGCTGCATTTTGTGAATTTGGCAAGTAGATTGGGGCACCTACTCTGAAGCCCTGAAACAGAGGGACATTGCATTTTCCAGTGGCTCGGTATTAGTGAGCTTTCAAGTTATTTACAGTATCTGCAATTCTATTTTCATTTAACAGAATAAAAAAGGCAAAATCATAGAAAGTGCCACATAAGGTGTACAGTAGTCTTCAGTCTCACATACTTGGTTAAAAGTTACATGTTTACTAATTAATGGCTGAGTTACAGACTGGGAAGGGCATACAGTCATATGCAAGGGCAGTAGCACTTGGGCAGCTCTCTTACGCAGTCTCAGGTGTTAAAATCTATACTCCAAACCCTGGTCTGTAAACCCTGGCATAAAGGTTGATTTGTGAGGGCTTGATTGTAAGGTGGTGGTCCAGGGTGGCAAGTGCTTTTTCTTGGTAAGGAGTTGTCTAAATCCTGAATCTTCAGGTGGAAAATCAACAGAGATGCACAAAGGATGTAACTCCAAAAGCAGCCTTCCCAATGATTAATCTTTTCCTTTCTTTATACAAGATGATATGTGTTATTATAACACATTCCCGAGTGCTGGATCTGCACCTTTCTCCACAGAAGAGCGAGTGCCATCATCTGAGCCAATGACACCTTTAACATGGCTTCTTTCCCACTATACTAAAAGCTCTGTTTTTCATATCTGAGATTCTCTATTTTTGAAAGCCCTGTCCAGACAAGCCCAACGGGTATAAAATTGCTTTGGCTGAGCTGGCGAGAGCAGCACACGGGGCCGGAGTAAATTCCTCAGCCTCCTTCCATGGAGCATGTCAAGGGGAAGAGGACAGACCACGGCAAGCTTTTCCCAGGGAAAACAGAGGGGAGGAAAAAGGAAAGGAACGAAACTCCGCCGGGTAAGCATATGCCTCTCTGCTCTTACCCTTGCTTCGACAACACGGCATAGTGCATGCGCCCAGGGATACAGGCACATGCAGAGGCACAGGGCGTTTTGGCTGCCAAACTTTCTCCTCCTCGGGAAAGCCGCCAACAATGCGAAATGCAATCCGCCGGCTTCCCCCACCCTCCTCCCGGGAAGGGTTATTTTAAAACTTCGAGCCGACTGCTCGATAACGACAGTCACCAAACGAAAAAAAGGGCAAGGGAGCAGCGGGAGGGGGGGGGGGGGGAGTGTGCGGGAGGAGGCAACGCGGTAACAAGGAGAGGGGGAAAACCCGACAGGACCGGTACAAAACATTCCCTATAGCGGGGGCAGCAGCAGCGAGAGGGAGACCCGGGGCGGGATGGCTCTGCCGCCAGGAGAGCCCGGGGTGCGGCGGCGGGCCAGCGGGGCGGGGGTCGGGGCTCAGGCGAGGCACTTTGCCGCGGGCTTGATGCCGGCCGCGGGGATGGCCCCCCATCCCTCGGCGGGGTGTGGGGCGGCGGCAGGCAGCTGGACACCTCCCCGCCGGCGGAGGGTAAAAGGGAGGGGAGGAGAGCGGAGCGCCGCAGGAAGTCGGTGCCCGGGTGGGCTGGCACAGGGGCGGCAGAGGGACAGCCCCGCCCGGCCCGGCGCCCGGCCGCGGGCAGCCGCCGCCGCCGCCGAGCCCCATGTCGCTGCCGGTGGTGCTGCAGGGCTCCTGCCGCCCCGTCCCGGAGCTCGCCCCGCCGCCCAGGGGGACGGCAGCCGCCGCCGCCACCCCCTCCGCCGATCCCCCGCTGCAGCCCCTCAGCTCGGCGCTGCCGTCCCGCCCGCTGCTGCTGCTGGGGCTGCTGCAGATCGTCCTGGGCTGCTCGCTGGTGGCGCTGAACTTCGGGGCGCTCTCGCTGAGCAGCGCCCCGCAGGTGAAGAGCGCCTCTCCCTTCTGGGCCGGCTCGGCGGTAAGTAACCGCCGCCCGCACGCCCCGCACCGGCCCCGCGGCCCCGCACCGGCCCTTGCGCTCGGGGGCCGGGAGGCGCCTGCCCCCGCGGAAGCCGGGAGCGAACTCTCTCTGGCCTGGGAAGTAGCGAGCGATGGTCCTTCGGCTGGCGGTGTTACGGGCGTGACGGTGCGGACCCCGACAGAGAGAACTGCGTTGGGGATTGGGGTCCGTTTTAGCCTAAAAACCTCCCTCCTCGAACATCACACGCCATGGGAAACGGGGCTTTCCCAAGCCGTGGTGTAGGTAGATGTTGTGTATTGCTTTTGTGCGTTGTATACCGTTACTCTAGTATAGAGAGAGAGATAAAATAGCGATATTCCTCGGGGAAAAAAAAAAAAACCACCAAAGAAGGGGCTTATGACAGTTTTGTGAAGAGTGGTGAGGGAAGTTATTCCATCTCCTGTCGGGCCCCGCGTTAAACTGCACCTTCACAAAACCAGGATATCTAATAGTTTGTATTGTGGAAGCTAGGCAGAATTAAGGAGTATTTAATAAGGAGCAGGAGACCGTCGTAGGGGATTGTACCCAGTTTGTGGGCCCTCGAGCACTGAGCAGGTGATGTTCTGTGGCTGGCGCGCTTCGCTGCAGCTGTGAATAGCATCAGCCTGTCCCTTGGTTTAAACGTTTGTATTACACTTCCAGCAGTATAATGGAAATGTGCTGAATGATCTGCGGTTTGGGGATCCAGTACTTCCTATTTGTGCGTATAATGCAATGCTTATCTCCGAAAAAGCATAGGCAGCCTTTACCAGGAGTGGGGGAACCCAGACAATCCAGATGTTGCTTTCTCACTTGTGATCTTTCATCTTTTTTTTTTTTTTCTTACCCTAGATTAAAACAAATTTAAGTATATGTAAGCTACGGACTTTCTTTCGACCCTGAATACAGAACCATGCTTATGCTTTTAAAATGGTTTAAAATTGCATGTGTAAAATAGAAGTATTCAATCTTTTTAATAATGAGGAAGGACGTTTACTTTTTAATGCTAGCTCTGGATATATTCAGTCAGACAAGTTACCAAAAATTCCATTTGGGTGTAACAGCACGAGTGAAAATTTTAGCCCAGAAGCAACCTGGTAAGGCAGAGGCAATTAAAAGCTGGAATTGAGGATGTGTCTGTTGTTTTTTTTTATTTTTTCATTTTAGGTGCAACATGCTGATTATGATGCGCTGGTTAAGTGCAGATCAGGAAAACTTTGAAGAAGACTTTCTTGGCATGTACCTTAAAGCTTTAGGAAACGTAATTAAACAAGTCTTGTTGTCCATAAGGCAAAAAAGCAACTCACATCAGTATGGATGTGCTGTGTTATAAAATCATATGACTATTTTGCACTCATAGAATTTAAAAAAATAATTTGTTATGAAACTGCGGTTACATATGTGGTTTTGCAACAGGAGTGATGATATCGGTAAGTGTTTTGGCCGAGTCATAGATGCATGTTACGCTAAATCAGATCGATCATGTCAAGTGAATGAAACTACAGAAGGGATTTATTAAAAATGCTAGTGGGCAGCTTCCTGTTTGTTCTCATCTTCTCGTTTCTTTTTAGGGTAGGAGTTTGGTGTGAATTGGTATAGGCACAAAGTTCCATGAATTAACAGGAAAACTGTGGGACCTGCTGAAAAACAGATTTGCCTTTCTTTAGGGTTCCTGTCCTTACTGTGAGAGAGTGTTTGGATATGCTCTCTGCTTCAGTTCTACAGCAGTGCTTTCTCCTTCCTTAATTGTTTTGCCCTCTAAGGTAGAGAGTCATAGGATTCAGCAAGTTTGATCTAACAACTACTGCTGCAGAAGGAGATGCTTTTACTTCCTCTTCTTTCCTTGTGCTAATACTGGCATTCATCCAGTGTAACGGCAAGGCAGTTCGGGGAGATGGTTCTGGTGCTCTTCAGTGGTTTTGGTAGGGTTTCTGCTCTAGGAGTTAGTTCGCGGAAACAGCCAGAAGAGGGCCAGAGTCAGCACAAGGGAGGAAGCAGGAATTGGTGCTCATGGGCACTTATTGAAGTGATGGAGTGGTGACTGAGGGTGAAGGGACAGTTGGTTTTTAGATTCGCTTAGCTGTGTTGCAGAAAATAAGTTCTCGCTTGCCTGAAAGTAATTTAAGTTATTGAGGTCGGAGTTGCTGGCATAACCATTTGTCCCCATAGACATTTTCTAGGAGGAAGAAATAAGAAAACAACAGTTAAAATTTGGTTCTGTTATTTCACAGGGTGCTCTTAGGAGTGAAGAACCTCATCAGCATAGGCTCTTATTCTCTGCATTAAAGTGCATTTCATATCTTCCCGGCATTGTTGTAGTATTCCAACGCACCTTTCATCAGAGCAGTGTAAATGGCATTTTGTGAACAGTTGTTTGCTTCTTGATGATACTATGTTTTTTGATGTTGTAGGTAATCTTATCTGGAGTCTTAGCCTTAACAACATGGAAGAGGCCAGTGATGCTGTTGGTAAGTACAGATTAAAACTCATTGTGAGGAAATTGTCAGAAGATGATCAGTCAATGGTTAAAACAAACAAAAAAAAAGCCTTATTTCTCCTTGAAAAAAATAAACTATGCTGTTGAGTCTTTTTGTTTTAAATTGTAGAATCATAATTATCGAAAAGCCTGTTAAGGGCTATGTTCTCACCTGCACAGATGGAGCCTCCATTAAGGGCAAGAGTGGACCATGTCTGGAGGAAGTGCTAATGTTGTTTACAGAGCACTTTTTGTGTTTATGTAGGTGTAGGAAAGTGCTTGTTTAGCATAAATAATTTATCTCCCTGAGGCAGTGTTGTTTAAGCTTAAATAGGGGAGCTGGTTTGAAAGCTTAGCTCACTTGTACTGTGCTAGTGTCTGATAGCAGGTTTGAGAGCTAACCTAACTATTGCCGTCTTATAGTAGGTATCCAGTTAACATTACATTGCTCTGAGAGAAGCAAACTGATGTGTGGGGGGTGTGAGCTGCTTCCGTTTGTAAGTGAAATCTGAAGCTGCCTGGCTCTTGATGTCTCAGAGATGGGATTTGAAAAAAAAAAGGCTTTGGTTTTTGGTTTTGTGGGGTAGTGAGTTTTGATTTGTTGGTTTTGTTTTTTTTTTTGTCATACTGTCCCTTCTGAAGACTTTTTCCAGGCCAAAGCAGTTGTTTTATTTTTATGTTGTGCTTCTTCAGGATCTGCATGGTCATCATTGAGAAGTACCAAGGATGGGATGTGTGAGCTGTGGTTGAATTGCTGTTTGTCAGTGGTGCGCTGGTTAGGCGCAGGCAGAGCAAAGCAAGTTTTTTGCCAATTCTGTGGATAGAAAGAGGAGCTTGGTGCCTGGGGCTCCCAATCTGGAAGGACCATATTTTTGTGAAAATAAATGTAAATGCCATCTGTCTCAAAATGCGTGAGGCTTGCACAGTGCTCCCTGTTTCTATATTGCCTGTGTTCTATGCTGTTTCTACAGCATGTTGTTGCTGTAGTTTCCTCTTGGCTGTTGTTGTTCTTTCCCTCTTTCATGTTCTTTGTATGAACTTTATTGGCCCTTCCTAGTTTTACTTAAATAGGAAGGCATCAAACTCTTCCTGATTCTTTCATTTATCTCAAATGATCTTTAGGACAGTGGAGTACTGGAACAGATTGCCCATGGATGTTGTGCAGCAGATGGGGAAGTTTCTGAGAGGAGCCTGATCAAAGCCCTGAGCAGCCTGCTGACCCTGCTTTGAGCAGGTGGATACACTAGAGTCTTCCTGAGCTCCCTTGCAGCCACAGTTACTCTATGATTATGTGATTCTATGAACCTGTGTATTTTTTTTCTTATTTGTATGTGTATTTCATAGAGGTCTGGTTTTTGAAAGCTGGATTAGATCAGACTTGACATTGGGAAGCATGTCTGTACTAAGAGAGTGGTCAAACGCTGGAACAGGCTTCCTACAGAGGTAGTCAATGCCCCAAGCCAGTTGGTGTTGAAGAGGCATTTGGACAATGTCCTTAAGAATATGCTTTAACTTTTGGTCAGCCCTGAAGTGGTCAGGAGTTGGACTAGATGATTGTTGTAGGAGCCTTCCAACTGAAATATTCTGTTCTATGAGCAAAAAAAAAAAGATATTAGCATTAAACATCTCATGAGACTAAGGAAATCATGCATTGAACTAGCTATGGTTTATTGCTATGGTTTGTCAAGAACAGGTTGTTAGTTCCTATGAGCATATTTATTTTGGGCTAAGCATGTTTCCTAAATACCTAAACAATGAGACTCCTTATACAGCCATGTGTTAGAGTTATGACGTTCATAGCTAAAACTATAAAATGCATTTGGGGCTAAAACATCTCCCTTTTCCAGCTGTGGCTGCCCTCCCCTTTTTACTCCTTTTGCAAAGCCCTTTGCACTTACTTCTTGTAAATACACTTTTAATGGGTTCCTCTCTCCAGACTTTTGGATGGAATCCCTTTCCCGCTGGCCGCCTCCCTGCCATAAAGGAAGCAGGGATCCCACAGCCCTTAAGCTGAGCGGGTGCCAGGTGTAGAAATGCCTTTGTGCAGCAGTGAGCTTTGTGGAAAGGACTGATTGGGCATGAAGGTGGTTTTGTAAGATTGCTGTTGAACCCAGATATTTAGCATGTTGGGTACCTGTGCTAGAACCACGCTGGAAATCTGAGGAGTGATACCAATTGCTATGTTTTATGTTGCAGTAACTTATTTAGTTGTCTTTTGCAGACACTTTGGACTGTACTCATCAGTAAAGTGTAAAGTTTGTGGGATTAAGTGATCGTTACTCTTTTCCATGTATAGCTATGTCTCAATCTACAAATGCTCCCTTGTTCTTAGAGAGGGGCCTCTTCTCATCTTTCTTTTTACACAGAGTGGTAAGTCACTCAGTTCAGTTTCGTAATTTCTTCTGATTGTGCAGATACCTCCTAGAAGTCTTTATATGCATCCAAACCCCCCCAAATAGCTTTGTTTTCAGTCCAAGTTGGATAATTTATACCTAGATTTTAATTTATCATGCTGTGTACTAAAAGATCTCAGATGCAGCAAGTAGGCTGTAATTAAGGGTAGATGATTGAGGTCCATCATTTGGCCCTCTCTCCTTCCCAGACCTGGGTTTTGAACAAAATTAAGGTGACTGGTGAGTGCCACAGAATTTGTCCATGGGGAGGGGGCAGTCCTCAGAGTAGCTTGTGGTAGGGTTTATGCCTACATGCTGTTTCATCTGGCTTCCTGTATCATCTTCTTTTTTTTTAATTGCCAGTTTGTGGTACTTCAGGAACTCTGTATTGCAATTCACGCTCATCTTTGCCCTCGTCAAAAACGCTAATTCTCTCTAAAAGGAACCTGTTTGCTACTCTGATTCAGGAGTTCAGGATTCAGGATTTTAATCTCCAAAACCTGCTGGAGTACACCTATTTGCCTACAGCTCCTTTGCACGGCAGCAGTCCAGCTATTCCAGTAAAAGGGTGGTGTCTTGACCCACAAAACGTTTCTCTCTGGCTTCCCCCTTTAGGTGATGATTTCTCACTGCCTGGGTTTGTTTCTTTGGGAAAGGCCAGGCTGTTCTGTTGCTGCCCCTTCAGACTGAGGCCTTCGTCGTGGGGATAAACAACCCAACTGTTGTGTTTTCCCATGACAGCAAGGCTCTGGAGCTGCTGGTGCTTGGAGAAAGCACCGGGCTGTGATGTTGTGAGAAAGGAGATAGGGATGGGCTGTGATATCAAAGGCAGAGAGGGCTGCTGTGTTTCGGTTGCTGATGTTTTTCTCCCAGGGGGGAGAATGGGAGGGAAACCTGTTAGATGTAGCTGTAGTGGACCTTTAGTAGCAACCATCTGTGAGAGAAAACCAGTCTCAAAGAAGGATAGCTGTGACGAGACCTGTTAGTAAATAAAACTGAGAGCCACCTTTGTTTTTTGCCTCTCTGGCTGTATTACAGTGTGGGAAGATACTAGATAAATAATAGGTCACAGAGACAGGGCACAGCAAGGCAAAATCACACTATAATCATATCTTTTGAAGGACGTTCTTGCAGGGGAGGCTTGGCCTTCTGCGATACAGCTGCTGAGAAGCCTTGGCTCTGAACTCTTCCCTTGTTTTTACTCGTCTGAGGCTTTTCTGTTCTGGCTGTCTGTTGTCAATCAACTTCAGAAGTCAGCTTATAATGATTATACTCTGAATCTGATGTTTATTCCAGAGAAGAAAGTTATTCCTGTGCCTCCCTGTCTGAATATATTTACTTGCAAAAGAGAAACTTACTGCCTCCGACCTCGCCCCCGCCCAAAGTTGTTTGGATGTTGACTCTCAATCGTTCTGGGCTTGATGTTAGTCTCTAGTTTTATAGAAGCTGGTTCCTTCCTCTTTGCTTCTAAACTTCTTCCTTTCATAGGGCTTTAAATCTTATTTTTAACTGAAGGAACCTAACTAGTTTCAGAAAATACATCAATTCCGCATTGTTTGTTTGATTGCATGTGCGCTGAGAGCAATTCACATTTTCAATAGGCCATGCTTGCTACATCAGCCTCTGTCCTTGCGTGTACACCAGTCTGGACTAAGCCAACACACTGTATTTGTGTTGTATTCCCAGATGTTGCCTGGAGCCATACATGCTTTGCTGAATGAAGAAGCATTCTGTTAAGGAAGCATCCTTACCTTTCCAGTCCTGTACGAATTAGCTGCAATCCTGTAGAGTGTGCTTTTCAGGCGGCTTTCTGGTTTTGGGGTGTTTTTTTTTTTTTCCCCACCAACTGTAACAAAGACTTCCAGTGGCTGCTTAGTGCTTGGGTTCTGCTGCTAGAGGGAAGATGTAGCTGTGATTCCATGGAAAGTGGCAGGAGTGCAAGTGTGCAGGAAGACAGCAGGCTGTTATGCTGGGTAGAGTGCTGGGCAGCAGTTTGGTACCCACAAATGCATGGAATCAAGAAATTAACAGAGCGGATGCAGGCTGGGTGAATGCGTCTCTGGCTTTCAGCTACATCAGGTGCTTTGTGGTTCCGCTGTTAGCTAGCGTGCCAGCTTTTGTGGTCATAGACGTGGTCAGTTTTGATGTAAAGATCTGTGGGGTTTGACTCAGAAAAGTCAAAACCACATGTTCAGCGTGAGTCGTTCAGTCTGGATTCTTCTCATGTTTTACTGTGTGGTAACATAAGGATTTGAAATTTTTGTTAGAAACATTTTTAAAAAAAATTCTTAAGTGTTAATAATTTTGTTTTATGATAAAAAATTACAGATCTTCATTGGAAAACAGAAAAGTTTATGACATTCAAATATTTATATAAAACTTTAAAATTTCTTAAAGAATTAATTTGTAGGGAACTTTTTCTTTAATTCAAAAATTTTATCAGGCAGCTTTAAAGTAAGGATTTTCAGGGCTAGCTACTGCCTTCTTGATATTCACACCTTGACTAATTCACATAGATTTAGCCAAAATTTAATGTTTAAACCAAAATACTTAGTTCTGGTGCTAGTGAAGTGATGTTCTTAAATTTTAGCCCTGCTAGTAACAATATAAAGTACTGTGAACAATGCCTATCATGACCCTAACCCTGCCAAGAAAATCTCTCCTTATTCACATGCTTCTTAATAAGCAAAGTCATTTGGCTTTGCTGGGAATCACTGTAGTAGTGCCTGTAAAATAGCTCAGTGTTGACATCTTGGCTCACGTGCAGGTCTCCACCATTAAGTTAATAAATGGTATTCATACGAAATTAGTTGAAGCAAATAAAAAGAAATATGCTTTTAAGTGTAAGACTATGAAAAGCCTTTAGAGAGGCTTTTAGCCTTTATAGTTAGGTCAAAGTCAGGTCTTTTAAAATTTTTTTAAAATTTATTTTGTGCTGAAAAAGCTTTTCTCTCGTTCATATGGGGCATTTTAATGCTGCATTTGAAGTATGTAACTTTTTAAAGTGAATTAGTTTGTCTTTTGCTTCTGTGTGGCTTTATTTTGTTGACAGTTGTGTTGCAGATCTCTATATGTTACGAGCACTCGCAAATGGTAGAAAATTAGTGCCTAATTTTTGTTATTACTGCTGTGTGTATATGGAAAATTAACATTGACTTGCTTTTTCCTAGAAGGATGCTTATAAAGTATATATACAGGATCTAAACAGATATAAGAGTTGATGACTGTGGTCTAAATGTTTTTTTCTTTCATTGATATCTGATGTCTGCTTGGGCATCAGTCCTGTGTGTGCGTATTAGAGAGAAAAGCATTCCTCTTTGGCATTAGGTATTAGCTTCAGCAGCAGCAGCGGCAGGACAACAAGCAGCCTACCCATGCAGAATGAACGACAGGGTCAGAGCCTTGTCGTGCAAATTTGTGCTGCTGTGGAGTCCTCAAAGGGCATAATGATTTTTTTTTTTACCTGGAAGAGATCATCCATGCAAGATGTTAGCAAATACTGTGTCTAAACGTTAGAATACACTTTGCTTTCCTATAGTTTAATTCATATAAATGTTCTGCAACTGTTCACAGTCTATGTGTATCTAATGCTCAGAAGATGTGGGCTGTGAGCCAAACTAAAGCCATAATTTGAGTTGTTTCCGTTTTTATCACCACAGTTAAGACCAGTAACCTCTTTTTCGGCTTTTAAAATAGCATGTTTGCCTTCGCCTATTTGTTCTAAGTTAAGAAGTACTTTTGTCCTGGTTTACCTGTGAAAGGGATCTTCTTCCACCAGGATAAAGTGGAACACTTGTTGTCACTTGTAGGTGAGTAGTGATGGAGAAGATGTTTAAATTTACATCTGCAGGAGAATATATCTTATAAAATAAGCTGACAGAGTACATGTTAGATGAGTGGACGGTGAGGTGGATTGAAAATGGGTGAATGATCAGGCCCAGAGGGTTGTGATCAGTGGCACAAAGCCCAGCCAGGGACCAGTCAGCAATGTTGTGCCCTGGGGGTGGATACTGGGGCCAGTACTGATTAATATTTTAATGAATGGTCTGTACAGCGGGACAGATTGCACTCTCAGCAAGTTCAAAGGTGATACAAAACTGGGAGGAATGGCTGATACGCCAAATGGTGCCATTCAGAGGGACCTGGACAGGCTGGAGAAATGGGCTGAGAGAACTCTTATGAAGTTCAACACAAGGAAAGGCCAAGTCCTGCCCATAAAGGGAAATGACCCCGGGCACTGGTACACACCAGGGAACAATTTGGTGGAAAGCAGCTCTGCAGGGAAGAAATGGGGGATCCTGGTGCACAGCAAACTGACCATGAGACAGCAAAGTGCTCTTGCAGCAAAGAAGGCTCATGGTATCCTGGGCTCCAGGAGTGTTGCCAGCAGGCCAAGAGAGGTGATCCTTCCACTCTGCTCAGCACTGGTGAGGCCACACATGGAGTGCTGGGTCAAGTTCTGGGCTCTCCAGTACAAGAGAGATATGGACATACTGGAGCAAGTCCAGACTGGAGCATCTCTCCTCAGAGGAGAAGGTGAGAGAGATGGGACTGTTCAGCCTGGAGAAGAGAATGCTCAGAGTCAATCTTGTCCATCTCTATGAATAGTTAATGGGAGGGAATGAAGAAGAGGGAGTTAGATGTTTCTCAGTAGTGCCCACTGATGGGACAAGAGGCTATGGGCACAACTGAAAAATAGGAAATTCCATCTGTACACAAGACTTTTTTTTTTTTCTATGGGGATGGTAAGGTACTGGTACAGGTTACCCAGAGGAGTTGTGAAGTATCCAATTGTAGAGATACTCAAAACCAACTGGATATGTTCTTCGGCTGCCTCTGTAGATGAGCCTGCTCAACCAGATGATTGGACTCGGTGGTCTCAAGAGGTACCTTCCAACCTTAGAGATTCTGTGAAAATGCTGACCAGTGATGGAGCAAAAAGAAAAAGGATTTTTTTCTCTTGACAGTAAAGTACAGTATAGTCTCTTGTCCACTGTCAGATATGTAGAAGCAAGTGTTGATTATGGTTATGGTTCAGATCATGGTAGTGTTTTAGATTGTACGCAGAAGAATTATTTTTATCTTCTGCCTCTTCAATGGAATTGCCTGGATATTAGATTATGCAGTCAAAAATACACTATACATATAATAAAGAAAAAAAACAGATAAAAATTTAATTTTTGTATGGTAGAATTTATTAGAATGTAAATCTAGACATTATAGTCCCAGTTTTGTGTATTTATATTAATGTTCCTTTTCTTATTTTTTTCTTCTTTGGTTTTAATGTTTTTCTTTAGAAAAATCTGTGTGATTTTTATTCAAGATTTTGCAGACCATTACATTAGGAATCTGGATTTTACATATAACTTTTGATGTAGTTGTATACTAGATTGTTTCTATTGCAGCTTCTGTACCAAAGGATAAAGGATAAAACTAGTAAAAAAAGATTTTTAAAAAAAAAAATCTTTCTTGACTTAAGACTTTGGCCAAGTAACTTCTTTATTCAGGACTTCATTTCTTCATCAGTTGAAAGAGGACGAATGCACTTCTTGTTTTCCTT
Source organism: Tetrax tetrax (assembly GCA_009806455.1). NCBI lineage: Eukaryota > Metazoa > Chordata > Aves > Otidiformes > Otididae > Tetrax > Tetrax tetrax. The sequence continues at coordinate 316,059 of WHYT01017877.1, forward strand.
AGTATAATTTCTTGAGATTTGTACTATAAAGATGTTTTATGTTGAAACAGTGTCTACTTCGCTTACAAAACTGGCTACTTTCTAGTTGACAGTGCCCTGTGTTGAACACGGATTAAAACCTTTCTTAGTATTAAATGCCCATGTCTACCAATTTTATTTTTCTCAAAATAGTTTTAATCAAAAAAGTAACTGATATAATCTAGGGAAAAGCATAAGAAATGGTATCAATTCATTTGAGTGCTGAGCAAGAAGTTAATTTGAAAAAAATAATTAAATTCTGTGTTTGTACAGAAAAACAAATGACACTCAAAGTGCTTGCTAACATTAAAATCCTCTTATCTATGGTTTTATGATATATATAAATCTAGAAGAAAACACTGTTCCTCTTAATATTGATTGTTCTCGGTATGTCTAACACAAAATAATCCCAGTCCTCTTCAGAGAAGTACTAATAGCTAATTTAATTACTGGATTTTTGAGGTTAAAACCTACCTTATGTGATAATGTTATGGTCAAGCTTCTGTAAAGCCTACTAGTAGGAGATACTGTAATTTAAGGAATGAGCTTGCACAGTAATGCACTTTGGCTCTTGTCCATTCAGGGGTGACCTCAGTAAAGAGGATCATAATTTGTGCAACAGCTCTGATTTATTTTTTGCTTCAGCTTCCTAAGTAGCTAACCATGGTACATCAGGTGAATTAGTTTGGAAAGCGATTGCTGCCTTTGTGTAAGTTTAGGGAGTCCTTGTCACTGGATCCTCTGTAAAGCTATCTGGAGCAGAATGGAGCCTGCATCCCTCATGATTTCCTTCTCTTCCTCAGCTTTTTGTCATCTCCTGCATTTTTAATTTGGGCCATTTTGATACAAAGGAATCTGAGTGAGCAGATTGTTATAAACAAGGATTCCTTTGGGCATTGAAGACCTGATACTTGCTTTTGTAGGATTAAGTGCTTCAAATTTAAACACATTAGGAGAGGAACTTGTTATTTTTTATCTGTCTCTAAAGTAGTAGTCTTACCCATACTGCTCTCTCCTGAAGTGCAGAAGAATTTTCCACATATGAGTTGGGATAGAAGTTCTTAACATGTGTCTAAAATCCGTACCTCAAGTCTCACGTAAGCAAAGAGTGCAGATTGTAAGGGTGTATGTGAAAGCAGGACTTTGTTTTATCCACTAGTTCTGCTTGTCCTTTTCCAAGTACTTTATCACTCCTACCATTGCTGGTCTCTCAGATGGTTTGCAAAACTGAAGGTATTGTTTGATTCTGGAATGGAAGCATTCTGTTTTGGTAGCTGGGAGGAAATAAAATTGTATAACCAAAGTCCCTTAAGTGTCACTGTCCTTGCTGTACTGGAGAAACATTTTTCCTGTATTTGTGCTGCAAAACAGTTTCAGACGTTCTATGCAAAATGAATGTTGTCTTAAGATGTTTCCTTTTTGGGTTTCTTGCTGATCTGAGAGATCAGCAAGATCTGTGTTGAGAGGTAAACTCAGAGGAACAATATGACATACAGTGGAAGTTGGGTGGCTTGCAAACCATGCTTTGCACTCCAGAAAAACCCGTATCTGCCTGCACTTTTCAATAGTTGCACGTATATTATTACTGCACAGCCAGTGCAGAATAAGGAGAAAGGGAAGACAAAGGTGTCTGAAGTAACCATCTGCTGGTTTAAGATAAGACATCCTGGGGCACTGAAGTCACAGGGAGTTTTGAAAAGAAGAGGAATGTTGTTCCCAGACTCAATTTGGGAGTGGGATTTACACTACCATAGATTCCTTGAGTTGGGTTTGTGATTGTGTTCTCACTGCTGTTAACTGTATTCTGCTGTTCCAGGCTAACTTATTTGTTCTGCTGTCTATCATCTGTGTTCTGCTGAATCTGGCTGGATTTATATTAGGATATCAAGGCCTTCAGTTTGTGTCCGGTGTATCCAGATGCGATTTGGTGAGCAGATGTACTGATTTACACGTATTTTTTCACAGCGTGCCACGTAAGCTTGCCGTGCTGGGATTACAAAATGTGTTAGTGTAGAGATGCAAGTAGTGCGGCTACAGCGTGGTGGGGGAAAAAAAGAAAACTCTCTGTTTCAGGCCTTGATTCAGTTCTAATTGTGAACAGACTCTCTGAAATCCACAACAGTATGTTTATTGTCTGTGTTCCTAAACACATGGGTTTTCTTGTTTGGAGTCTTCATAAGATGTTCAGCTCCTCAAGCTGAAGACCCCAAAAGGGTATGTTTTGAAAGGTTTTGATCTTCATTAGAAGAGCATACTTAGCCCAGGAATGGTTTTGTTTGACTTTGTCGAGAGCTGGCCTGTGTCTTCGGGGTCTGGAGACACAGCTGATTCGGTACAAGGCTTTCTAGACAGTTTATGGGACCATGTAGGAGGCAATCCCAAATATATCTTTAGAAAATCCCTCTTGCCAGCATTATACACTGATTTTAGTGTTATAGTCATTTAAGAACTAGCATAAAGGAGTTGTATAGTAATGTGACAAAGATAAACTGTTGAAAAAAGCCTGAGTGTGTACCTACAAAAAGCTCCATCAGTATAATCTGTGAGTGGGATTATTTTTCCTGGTTTGCCTCATCTGGAGAGGACGATCTGTGTCGATACCTTACAGCAAGAACTTTGAGGGAAAAATTAAGGTAGATCAAATCATACTAGCTTTTCAGAACTCTTCTACTTGAGTAAGAAGCAATCTGCACAAGAAAGGACAGCATGCAAAAGATTTTTCTCAAAGGCTGTCATAATAAGTAGAAGAGTGTCTATTTATGAACCAGAAACTGTGGAATAATTGAAATTGAATCATACAGAGTCCCTTGGTGATAAAGATGATCTTTTGCTTGAAGGACTTTAAGGGTTACTGGAGAGATCTTTGAAAATTTAAGAGTTATTGGAAAGATCTTTGAATATTTATTTTCATTCATTTATTGCTTCAAGAAAGCTATTGTTGGTTCCTTAACAGGCCAACAGATGTATTGCAGTGAGAGTCCCAGATTACAAGCACATGGCAATCTAGATTCACCCAATGTCAATGTACCAAAGCAGCACTGAGAACTGTTAATGTTATTCCAGACAAGATGGTTGAACGTTTCAGGAATTTCAGATCCCTCTGTGCTTGGAAACACAGGCTACAGCTGAAAGGCATTCTTGAAATCATAAATTATTCTGTAGAGCGGTTTATACTAAGACTCTGCAGAGTTTGACAGCTGAAAAAAAACCCCAGTTATCTCTAGATACAGAAACATTGTATTTCTATTTGAAAACTAAGATGACCACATTAATTTGAAAGTTACAAAAAATAGTAGTGTTTAGCTGTAACTATTACTGATTTGATTGGGTTGAAATTATAGTTGTGGGTTTCATTCCGTCAGTGGAGATGCAAAATATACTCCTGAATCAGAGAAAATGTGTATACTCCATACGCAGTGGCTTACACATCAGTCGAAGAAAGAATTTCCAGGCTGCTGTGTATCTGAAGAAGCACGGATGCTAAAATTGCTTAGTAATCAGTGCAGCTTTGATTACAAATACGTGGTATTTAATGTCTTGAGATTATCAGTAATGCTTCTTTGCAAATAAGAAATATGCATGTTATAGCTTTATAGTGCATGAACCATTGGTGTACCAAACTGTACAAATTTAATTTTACGAGCCTGTATTGCCAGTCTGCTTTGTGGTCAGAGGTATAGTTTAACACATAAGAGTCTACATTATGCAGGTAAAAATGTTGCATAAAACAATACATTAAAAAGTGGAGTTTTGTGTTATTAAAGGTGGATATGGGTGAAAACAAGATTTGCTTCTGCTGTGACGAATTTAATCTCGCTAAGTGCACAGAAGAAGAGACTGCGCTGTGGCTGTACCACATGAATTCATGCAGCGCTGCTTACCTTCATCTCAAGGTACCCTGCACACACTGCGTGACGTGGCTGCTTGCACAATGTCCACACTTGTGCGACTGTGCAGTGCTGAGGTGACTGCTGCATGTACTGTGAAAAATTCTGTTATTTTCCGATCTCCCACACTGGTCGTAAGATCTTTATGGTTCTGTAATAGCTTGGGGGGTTTTTTTGCCTCGTCTCTGAGCTTTGACCAGCACATTGCTGATCCATCATGCAGTTCTTGTCCTGTTTTATGCAACCAAATCTACAGTTGAATTCAGACAAGATTGCATGGGTACATACGGTGTAAATTTTATCTAGTGATATGATAACCTTCACTGGTCTTTTGCTCTTCTCAGCCTTTTCCTTCTGCTAAAATACAACTTCCAAACCGCATCATCTTCAAATATAAATGTGCTTTAATGTTTCTTTAATGGTGATTATCTCACATCTGCATTTCCCACAGAAAAATTAGGAGGAAGGTTATAATTCTTGCCTGAATAGATGGACTGTAAATCACATCTGAGCAGTCTTAAACCTTTCTGGATCTCTCTGTCAGGACACACAATAGGGCAGAACAAGCTTTTGCAGATTACTCCAATCTTGGAGATTAGCAGTCCTGAAGACTTCATCACTTACGTTTCTAAGAGATAATTGTCATGGTCATCCTTGCGTTTTCTGTGTTTGTTTTTGGTTCAGTTTTTTATTATTATTATTTTGACATTTACAAAAACCTTGATTTAATCTTTTAATTTCCATAATCTTCATGTTCTCCAGAAAGTTCTCTTTGCTGTTTGTGCCCTGAATGCTCTCAGCACCACAGTTTGCTTGGTAGCGGCTGCCCTGCGTTACTTACAGATTTTTGCAACAAGAAGATCCTGCATAGTAAGTGAGTGCAAGACGTTGCCTGCTATAAACAGCAGTACTAACAGTATTACTAGATTACACAGTTCAGTGATTTTTTAATATCTCAGAAGGTCATTAACAGATGTTTCATTTGATTAGGATGAATCTCAGATTGAAGACCAAGATCACATTTTGGATCCTGATGATTTTGTCCCACCAGTGCCTCCTCCCTCCTATTTTGCAACTTCATATTCTTGTACACCACGAACGAGATGCAGGTAAACCTCTACACTCTCTTCCTTTCTGTTAGTGTCTTTGGAAACACTGCGTAATCCTCTTTTCTTTTTTTTTTAAGACCACTTTCTCCTAGGTCAAACCTGTTGACTTAGGAGGCAGCATAAATGCAGTGTGGGTGAGGGCTGAAATTTTGTGGTTTTCACTTTAGATGCTGTAGGAACTGTTTCTGGGTAAGAGAGACACCACAATTTGACATGGCTGAAAATTTATATGATGCTGTCAGGAGCAGGTCAGGGCAGTGATGGAAAGCCTGGTGCAACCTCTTGGCCAGGCTTGAACCAGAGTCCCTCTCTGAAAGGCAGCCCAACCCACCACAGGCCTCCTTGCCAGCGTGATTCCCCTTCTCCCCCTTTAGCAGTTTGGGCTGGCAGAAGGGTTTGTTTTGCTTGTACTGCCGAGTTCCCATCTGAAGAATAAAATGCAAAGTGTTACAAGGCAAGTGAATGTTGGAGGACCGGATTGGAATATTCACTGACTCCTCATAGAGGTATGGGTGAATTTCGTTTATTTATCTTTTTCTCACACACTTATAAGGTTCTTGCAGATACATGTGGGGTAAGCAAAGTCATCATTGGTTACATCGCTGCTAGCATGCACTCCTAGCTAAAATATGATTCGTTAAGTCTCTTTGTTCACGCGCACGGTTCTCTCCACCTGCACCCTGCTTCACGTTCAGCCCCCAGTCACAAATACCAGCTGTTTTCCTTCTTCTCAAGGTTGCTTCCTTACTTTCTCAGAGGCGGCCTCATTATTTTCACACAGGTGGCTTCAGTACTTTCTCACAGGCAGATTCATTACTATCTCACAGGCGGCCTCATCAATGTCCTTGAAGCCTGCTACTCAAAAACATAACAATTCTGTTTGGTCTGGATTGTTCGCTAAGTTCCCCTGGCTCTCCAGGCCCAACATGTGAATTTAAGGGAAGAGGCAATCCATGTGGGGCAGCAAACCAATCACCGTCGCTCTAGGAACCTCCCCCAGTCCGGTTTAAAGCACTGTCTGGGGACTAGAAGCATTTGCCAGAATGCAGATCTCCTTATCCAAGACTTGTATTCTCAAATTCCCTGTGTGTCTCAGATTGGACCCATATGCTGCTGGCAGTTGTTTCTTAACCGCTGAACGTTTTTCTGCTATTGAGACAGTAAAGTTTCTGGGAGGCCAAAGTCCTGGCGCTTCTGTTTGGCTGAGGTACGAGTGCAGAAGGTGAACGAGAGGTGCCCGAGGATGCACAGTGATAGCTGTAAACCTGACATGTGTCCAGAGCAAAACACATGGACATTTGTGTGTTGCTTGAGGTTCCTGCTCAGTACCAAAATCAGTAATTTCAAATGTAATAAAAAGCAGAGAAAAAATTGAGACACTTCAGGTCACAGACTTCTCTGAAGATTGTGTGGGGAAGGTTCCCTTGGCAGCTCTGCTGTTGACCACCACAATTCGTTCTAGAGATAATGGGGTAATGTAAACTTAAGCTATCAAAATCAGTATTTGCCAAAAAGAGCTTCTTCAGGCACTGTTGTGATCTCCTCCCTCTCAGAGCTGCCTCCTAAGAGGAAGATGATACAGCAAAAGGTCTTTGGAATTTCTGCTGTACTTAGGATTTCAGAGATGTCTCTGAAAACTGAGAAGTAAGATTAACCATGAGATACATTTGCCTCATACAAGCCTTTGTGAATTCATCAACTATAGTATTCTTAGCCAAGCATCATCACAAAAAATAGCCTTAGCTTGAGTTTGCCCTTTTCTGTGCAGCTGTATTTGAACTTAAAACACGAGATCAGAAGTATCTTGAATTTCAGTTATCATTAAGAATTTAGTAGTTCACAAAAACCAAAAGTAGGCTATTGCATTTTGAATGACTACCTGTATCTGAATCTCTTGAAACAAAACTGAATCTCTGTGAATTAGTTCCTTGGTGCAGTACTGCCCAAAGACATTTGAGGTTCTGGTGAACATGATGGAGAGTTCACTCTCTGAAGGAGCAATTTCCTGCCATGTTCTGGGAAAATTCTCTTGCAGCTCTCGGCAAATTCATTAGCTGTGACTGAGATCCCAAAATCTGAGCTGACACGGAAAGCCAGTGGAGTTTGGTAGCAGATTATGTTTTTCTGCAGCTGCAAAGCCATACCAATGGAGTTCCTTGGTGTTGTTTGTTGTAGGATGCTTGACTCTGATGTGATTCCTTTGCCCCATATTTACGGAGCACGAATCAAAGGCATTGAAGTGTTCTGTCCTCTGGACCCACCTCCTCCTTATGAACCTGTGCGAAGCCAGAACAGCTCTGAGCAGGTATGGCCCATGAGAGTTTAGAGTGTAACTTTTTTTTCTGCTGTAAAGGTGAGGTCACACTGAGGCATGGTAAACATAAGCCAGGCATCTTTTCATTTCAGAGTAGCAGGAGAACATGTTTGGTTACAAATGTGGCTTGCTGTAAATTTCACCGAAGATTTTAATTAGTTGCTTACCTTTAGTTTAAAAGTTTTCCCCAATTGGAAGACTCTGTCCGAGCGTGGAAGAAGGAGCAGAGTACACTGTGGAGTTGCTGGTTATTCTAGAGAACCTTATTCTAGAGAACCCTTGTGATGCCCCCTTGCTTTACTTCCCATCTGCATCTGCACTCCTCCCATGTGGGACTAGGTCAGGGTTTTGCCATGCTCACCAATCAATTTCACTGGTGTTTTCAGAAGACAACTGCTTTTTTACCCAGAAAATAATCAGCAGGATAAAATGGGCTGACCTGGATAATTTTAGATGTTTATTAGTCTTGGTTTTGCAGTGAAATTAAACACGTATCACAGTCACTGTGCAGTTGAGCAAAAGTGTTCACTTTTTAAGGTGGACATTGCAGTTCTTGGACACGAGCAGAAACAAAAATGGTGGCTTGTGATTTTTCAACTTTTCTATTTTATTCCAGGAAGTTGCACTACAGATAAGTGTCATGGAAGTTGCTGTTGATCCGGGGGAAGCGAGTGACAGGCAGGCATCTCAAGGTAAAAACTACATTTTAAAATTTGTTCTAGAACAGTTCTCCTCACCCCAGGTGACTTAGTATAGCAGCAGCATTATTATTTCCTTGAAAGACAGCCACTGTATTGGGAGCCAGAGATACAGAGTCGTGATTATTTTGGGCTGTAGAAAAAGCAATTAATGTTTAAAATATGTAAAAAGTTGTTTGCTCTTAAGGTAGAAAAAGAAAGACATATTTCTTTCTTAGTAATCCACAAGTTAGTTGTTGACTCTACATCCATACATTGTAAGAAACTATGCCCAGCTGCAGTGCGTCTGTTTGTTTTGTGTACATGATGGTGCATGTTGACGTTTTGTTGCTGATGAAAATAGGAAGAGGATTAAATAATGCTGTACCATGTTGAGCTAAATGTGGGAATTACTCTATAATTCATGGTACTGGACATTGCTAGACTATGCTTAGAGGCCACATCGAGCTTTGCTCAGCATTGTTTTAGTAAACCATGCAAATGGTTGCAAGTTGTTTTCAGCCGCATCTTCTTGTGGTGTGCACTTATTGCTAAAGATTACTGGCTCCCAGATAAGTCACAGGCAGCTTTTCCAGTACAGCCCCAGTGAAAATCTGTTCTACTTCTCATTTGAACCTGCCATTATGGGACAGATTGTCTCTTGTGCAACAAGATAGCTCGATGCCTATCTGCACAATGTTCACACCACAAGAATATAGGGAGTAAAGATACTTATTTGTAAGGGGGGGAAGAAAAAAGCCTCAAATCTTTTATTTGACTGTGGCTTCTCTTCTGCCAGCCTACTTCTCAAGCTACAGAAAAACTTTTATGTGAAGTTTACCAGTTGAAATTATTATTATTATTTTAAAATAAAACAACCTGTAAAGAGACATTTAAATCTCAGTCTGGCTTTTAAATTCAGATAAAGAGGTGAGCATCTTAATAAAGAAGACTAACACTGCTTCTTCTAGATGCCAAGGCTTCCTAGGGGCAATAAATTTAAGAAAAGGAAATACACTGAGCAGTATCTCTTCTTTTATTTATATTTGGAGAGGTATACTGGGTCTGACTGGGATGGAGTTAATTTTCTTCATAGCAGCCTATATGGTGCTATTTTGGATTTGTGACCAAAACTGTGTTCCTAACACACTGATGTTTTAGCTTTTGCTAAGCAGTGCTTGCACACCATTGAGCCTTGCTCCATCTCTTACTCTGTGCTTCCCAGCAGCACGTAGGCTGGGAGTGGGCAAGGGGCTGGGAGTGGGGACAGCTGACCCCAGCTGACCGAAGGGATGTCCCATGCCTTGTAACATCATGCTCAACAACAAAGACTCGGAGGGAGCTTTCCAGGGTTAACACTGCTCAGGGAGTTGCTGGGCATCAGTCAGCTTGTGCTGAGAGATTGGGTTTGCATCACTTGTTTTTATTTGGTTTGTTTTGTTCCCCCCCCCCTCTTCCCCCATTAAACTGTCTTTATCTCAACCCACGAGTTCTCTCACTTTTGCCCTTCCAATTCTCCTCCCCATCCCGCTGTGAGTGAGCAGCTGTGTGGGGCTGAGCCGCTTACTGGGGTTAAACCGCAGCAGGAGGGAAATACAGAATGAGGGGGTATGTTGGAATTGTGGCGGAGTAACTCCATGGGCTGCCTCAGCTGATGTAGGGTAACAGTCTATAAATAAAAGATGAACTTTCAGTTTATGCTGGGAGTCTGTCGTGCCAGGGCATTTGTGTGTGATGCCATGATTCCCTTGGCATCATCAGGACTGACCGACTGAGCGTCGCTCTGGGCGGAAGTGAAAGCTATGCACTGTTCTCTGCCAGCAGAACTGGGAGAGTGCTTGCTGCTGGCTGCGGGAGGAGCCATAAGCTTCTTTGTGCCAACTAAAGTCGTTTTGCTGACCTCAAAACCACTCCTGTCCAGCAAAATGGGACTTTCCCTGCCGACTATAGCAGGAAGTCATGCAATCTTCTACTGAAGGCTGGGGATATGTGGCAGCATTGCATACTAGATATACACATTTCCAGTATGCACCAGCTTATAACATCTGAAATATTAGTATTATGAAGGATTGTCATAAGATCATTAAATTGGTTTATTCATCTGTTTAGCAGTTAAAAAAACTTCCCAACTTTCCCAACTTTTCCAGAGTGCCAGCAGCACTGTAGCTCGAGGACTGACTGCGAGCACAACTCCACTGATGTTAAAAAGTTTATGTTCATGATGGAGTCTTTAATCCTGCCTAATTCTTGGTCTGCCATGATTTGTTGCTGGGTCCTACTTATGGACTTTCCAGGCTGGTATCTGCTTTATATAGGGTTGTATGGCCATTTCTTCTCTTCAGAGATTGTATTTGTGTAGGTGATAAGATGCTGTGCTCACCAAGTACTTATCATCCAAGCCTTAATTTTCATGAATGCTCCAGTCACTGGCACATTTCTGTTAGAGCAGCAGCACAAACATTTACCATCTTCTGAATAAAAGACTGTTTACCTTAATTTAGTTTTTTGCTCTTGCATGAGCCAGAACCTTGTTTTTCTGTAATATACCAGGTGCCATCAGATGGAAGTACAGAACCAGACTTGGTGAGAAATACCTAGCTTCATCCTCTCCTGTTCACTGAAAGGTAGTTGGGGGAATCATGGCATGTAATTTTACCCTAAGGAAAAGGAGGAATGTTGATTAATTGGACAGATGAAACATATCACAAGAATTCAGGAAAATCTTTATTTTAATAAAGAACCTCATGAAACAAGATTTTTAATTCCCCTGTAGTGACTAGTGACTGATTTCTGAGTTACCTAATTGCAGACAGTGATGACCTCTGTGACCATATGCTGTCACATCTTGGTACAACTGCTTATATACAGGAGGATTTCAGGCTCTGTGAGGTTTAGTTTTCTCTCCAAGAAAGCTGCAGCTCCCTTCTCTCTAATCAGGTAGTTCAAGGTGAGGTTTATACTGGGCAAAGCTGTTATTTTTTTTTTCCTACTCCGGTTGCATAAGGCTGAACAGGTTTCTGCAGGTGTGTAAGCAGGTTTTAGACCAGCATCACTGGTGAGCGTGGGTACACGCATACATACCTGCACCTCCAGGCTTTTGCATCCAGTGATCACAGACTTGCAGGAGGGGCACAAAAGAAATCAGTAATAATCTCTAGTAAGAGCTTGTACTGATCTGCTTTATTCTGACTGCTTTTCCTTCACCTCGACTATTCCTCATTACTCAGGTGAAGAAATTCCCGAGTCTTCCAGCAGAGTGAGCCTTTCACCTTCAAGTGCAAGGCCGGTGCTTGCAGAAGGAGCCTGCGGGACAGCCTTCAGTCCCTTGCGGAAGCAGTTTAAAAGTGACCCGCTGCTGCACTCCCAGCTGCTCCAAGGTGACTTGGTTTTCTTTATCGGTGCTTGCGTAATGAGTCCTTAAAAGAACATTTGTCAGAAGGTTAGTGCCTTGAGCCTAGCGCCTGCAGAGCTCGGCTGCTGTTTCCCAACAGAGTACCTACATTGCAGCAGTTTGCGCTTTGACAGATCTCCACCCAACACCTTAGGCTTTCACATCTAGGAACAGGGTCTGTAGCAGGCCTTGCTAGTTTGTTAGTAACAACCATTGATTTTCAGTATTGGGAGCACGCCTGTCTGGATTATGCTTAGTGTTTTATGGAATGTTTTTGTGTCTCTGCTCCATCATGTGTTTTCTCTTTCCTGCTATCACCTTCCACCACAGCAGCCCGGAGAATCTGCTGCTGAAGCAATAATTACATGATGCAGAGCCTATTCTTAGCTGTGAGAACAGAGCAGAGCATTTCTGCTGTAGAGAGACTATCAGTCAGGAGCATTTGGGCGCTTTAGGCTGGGTTAACTGAGGTCAGGTCTGTTCAGCATTGGACCTGAGAGCTGCGTACACGAGAGCTGCAGAGAGGGAACTCAGCTGCAACAGAACAACACCAGCTGCTTCAAATGGGTGATTCTTCTTGCTGGAAAGTTTTGCATCTCCTCCTGGTATTGTTGTGTTCGGCGTAAAGCCAACATTAAAGTGCTTCTTGAACAACCTGTAGGTACTATTATTTGGTTTTTTAACAGGGCCAAAAATTGATGATTGTCATTTACACCAAAGGCAGTGGAATTTATTCCCTGCTTCCCATTGTTTAGTCCTTGCAAGGTGATTTTCCTTTTTTTTTTTTTTTAATTAAATCTCCACTTTGTAGTATTACCAAAGAATTATTTTCAGATATTTTGTAACTAGCCCTCTTGACTTCACAACTGAAAGTTATGAAGAGTTCAGGAGAGATCATAAAAGCCTTCAAGCTTTGCTGAAGCTGCTTTGTGTAACTGTATGTTAACACTCAACACTCATTTCAAGTGTGTTCAGAACAGAGGCAAAAGAGAAAGGAACCCATGTACATAAAATGGCAAATAGCTTTCCCAGAAATGTCCCTCCAGACCCTTTGAGAGCCATGTGCACTCAACCATAGCTATGTACAACTCTTATTTTACAGACATTTTCTCTTATGTAAATCCAGTACAGAGGGAGTCTTGCGTGCCACCCTGACCGTGCTGGACTGTTAAGTTTTAGGTGGTTAAGCTGTGCACTGCATCATCACTGAACCAGGGCTAAAGTCTCAGGGGATACTTGTTGAACAACACTACTGTCAGCCAAGCAGATTGTTTGCTCTGTTTGATCTTTGTCTTCAGGGGCAGCGCTCAGCTGTGAAGCTGCAAGGCAGGCTGAAGTAAAACCACAACTCTGCGCTGTCACCTTGCGGAAGAATTTGAGAGCAAGAGCTTTGAGGGGAAGAGCCCAGTCTCTGATAGACTACGAGTCTTACACAGACACTAAACGGCTGGTGGCATGGATCCTAGAGCAATCCTCCTGCAGCATGAGCCCTGATGTACACGAATTGGTGGAAAATATCAAGTCTGTTTTAAAATCGGATGAGAAACATATGGCAGAAGCAATCACCAGTGCCACCTTCCTTGAGCAGGTAGTTTTATTACTTGTATTTGTGAGATGATGTGGAAACCCACACTGGCCTGGGTTTGGGAGTGTAGGTTTCTATTTGCCACTCTGCTTTGTGTGTTGAAGTTTTTAAACCCAATTTGCTTCCTTCGGTACTTTAGTTTTATTTAGGGAGTGTGCGAGAGGCTATGCAGCTAGGATGTCTCTTGCTCTGTCAGCCACGCAGCTAGGAAGGTTTTCAGAATGGTGAATACATGTGTATTTAAAAGCTGAAGGAGATGGTCTTCTGTGGTAGAATCATGAACTGTAAATAATATGACAGTGTTTTATACTGAGCATGGCAGGGGAGAGGAAAGAGATATTATAAAGCATTTACTATTATAAACTGGAAGGATTGGAGGCTGACAAGGAAGCATTTATGCAAACGCACTAAAAGCCACTTTTTGTGATTGGCTCCCAGGATAAAAATAAGACCTAGTATTAAAGGAGGGAAAAAAAAAAGCAGAAAGTAGAAAATACTTGCTTACATTAATGGAATGAATATTTAGAATTTTTGGACAATACAGACTTCATCAAACATATGTTTTGGTGGCTTACAGACCATTTGGATAGACTAATGGAGTCTTATACAGTACAAGTGATCTGCTGTGACAACTGGGTTTGGTTTGAGTTCTCACATAAAACATATTAAAGATTGTAATTTAGGCTCTGCAGATAAAGTGAGATTTCCCACTGCAGCCTACAGGCAACAAAAGCCTAAACAAATTTGACAAAACAGTTGAAAAAAACATTCCTTATGAGAATTTAATTTTTCACACTGGTAGCCTGAAGGTTATTACAGTCCAGTGGCTTCTGCAGGAAGAAACACTTAGATTCCTATTAAGCAACACTTGACATGCCGTGATTTGGGGTGAGATAATTCTTGTGTGTTTTAATACTTTTTTTTGTTTAAAAAACAAAAGACAACACTCATTCCATTTCCCAGTTGGGATTGCTTTTCCCATGCCTCCTTGACAACTAGCGGTTTTAGCCTGAGCTTTTAAATTTATTCTTTAAGAAAAACAGACAGCACTACAACTCACTTTTTCCTAGTTGAGTAAGAAACTATTTTCATGGAACAAGAGCCTGAAAACAAATAATTTACTTTTTTTTTCCTTTTCAAAAGGTGATGGCACCTGCCCAGCAAGCCATGTCATTGAATGCCGATGTGTTACCTTTCAGACGGCATCCGGGATTGCTGCACCTGAAGAGCTGTGGCGACCTGAGTACTTTCACCACAGGAGAAGATCAGCTAGCAGAGAGGAGGATCCAGCGAGCAGAGCATGAGCGGCCTCACAGTCTTATTGGCGTTGTCAGGGAAACTATACTTTGAGCTGGTTTCTGTTTATTCCTCAGTAAAGCACTTCTGTCAGACATACCTGCTGCACAGGAAAATAATTCTCATAAGTGGGTGGAAGAGTGTCGATGACCCATTTTTTTAATACTCTCAGGCTCAGACTCCTAAGGGGAAGCACGTTCTATAAAGCCTGTTTAAGCAGGTTGCAAGCTGGCCTTTACTGGGCTCTCAGGTGCAACTAGTCTGTTTGTGATGCGGTACTGTCCTGTTGCATCTCTCTAGTCTATCACCACTTAGGACAGAGCCGCTTTTTTAACTCAGCTTACAGGAGAGATGGCAGAATACCTTGGTTTACCGGGACGAGGCAAGGACCGTTAATGCGTGTGTGCACTTTGCATCTCACTGGAGAACAGAGCCAGTGCCAAAACCTGTGGTTATCTGGTGTGTCTTACTGTAGCTCCACTGATACTTTTGTTTTGTTTTTTTTTTTCTCCTCGGCATATAGCCATTTACTTCCTGGTAGAGGTGCTTGTTATGTTCCAGCTGCCATCCCTGCTGGAATCAGGTATGCAGCCATTTCAAATCCTCCACACATGTGCAGGCGACCACCTAACACTGCCAAAACAATCTTAAGCCACTAGGCCACAGGGACCCATCAGCTCTGACACCCCCTGTCCAACAAACAAATGTGTGGGTAGGTCGTTAAGCTCTATTCTGCATGTGTGCTGCTAACGCAGAATACACCAAGCATTTCCAGAAGCTGGAATCAGGCAGACAGATTTTATTTGCAAGGCTAGTTGTGGCCTTCTGTACCTCAGCAGGATGGCTACATACTCCTGCTGCTATTTTAATAATAAAGCGTCATTTAAAAATTACTAAACAGCTCTCCATCTGAAAACCAAAAAGCTTTAAAGTGAGTTTTAATTAAGCTTGTTCAGAAGTTGAAACTGTGTAGTATGTCTTGACTCACTAAAGATGGTACCTTGAATAAATTAAAATGCTTATCTTTATACTGGAGTTAGTGTTTTATTTTTCCTGTCTAGTAGAGGAAATACATTGCCGGTATTGGGGTTGCTGGAGCACTGGCGTTGGGGTGCATTTGCTCAGAAGTAAGAGCATAGCTAGTAAAAATTGAGGGGTGGGTTGGTTGGGTTTTTTTGGGGTTGTTTTTTTTTTTTGAGAAGAGAGAAAACACCACAGTAATACACTGCTTCTTTACGCTAGCTTTTACTTCAGCTCTGTTAGATATTTTGCAATTCCTTCACATTTAAACCACCAACTCTTCTTGTTACTTGCATCATCTTAAGTGGGAGGTCTTTCAGATCTTCAGCATGAGGTTCCTGTTCCCAGTTCATCATTGCCCTTCCAAAACTAGGTTGTGGAAAATTATGTGCATTCTATCATTGCCAATTGTACTTCCAGTAACTCTTGACAGCTCTTACCTTGCTGTCACGCTCCGTATGTAAACTCCCTGCAACCCTACTGGGAGAAGAGTCTGCAAAGGTCCCTGGGCTCCAAGTCAGGATGCAACGTAAGCTCATGCTTTGGAAAACTTGATCACAGTCAGTAAACTGCTCATTATCACAGTGGAACAGGACTAGCCTGAGCTAAAGGTACCAGCCATTGGACGGTGCTTCGAAAGGCAGATTAATGTTTCAGATAACAGGAGAGAAAAAAAAAATCTGATTTCAATAAATTAGCTGCTCGCCATAGCTCTTAATGTCTAATTGACCACGTAATAACTCCAGGACAAATGCCACAATTATTTATAAAACCTGTCAATCAAATTATTACCTGGGTAAGCTGTGTCCTTAGTGACCTGCACAATGCGATGGTTTTTTTTAGCGGGTCATGCTTAACAAACGCTAAGAGAAACAGTGGCAAGAGCAGCTGCTCCACCAGAGCAAAAGATACAAAAAATACATATATTCAGAGTCATCAACTTTTCTGAACAACGGTCACCTTTCTGTTACCACAGGCTCCTCGGGCAGGCCTGTTACCTGTCCCAGAAGAGCACTGCAGGGAGTGGACAGCCGGGTCTACGCGCAGGGTGCACGACAGGTGACCGGTCTCACTTCATGGGGACAATGCAGAAGCCAAGATATTTGGTATCAGGATAGGAGCCTATCTGTTCTTCCTGTACCTCATGTAGCATACCTGCAAATTTTGTAGCTGAATCAGTGTGTAAAAAACCTGGAATTCCCGTATTTCTTGGAGACTGGCCTGAGCACCAGACAGAGAAGTTTCTGCTCTGCTCTGCTCTGCACCAGTGACTTGAGAACCTTACTGACTGTGGGCTGCACAGGCAGGTCCTTGCTGGCTGCGAGGATTACAGCTCTGTTCTGTCCGCTAGCGCCCAGCACCCGCAGCCACTACATCTAATTCTGCACCTTGACTGCCATGAACTCATAGCCCGCCCCACACACCTGCCTGACCGGGTATCAAAAAACATTGTACTGAAGAACGGAAAAATGTCCCTTCCAGAGTATTTTACAGGTACAGAAGTAGTTAGGATTGACATCTACAGCAATAATCAGTCTCTTTAATTATGAACCACAGTTCTCTTCCCATATATGCTGCAGTTACTTGTTTTGCACCAGGCCTGAGAAGCATCTCTCTTAATTAACATGCTGTTAATATTCTTTTGTTTCCCAATTGCTGCTGCCCTCCCTCAAAAAAGTCAGCATGCAGATTCATGAATAACGTCCTTTTATACATAATTCTGCTTGCTAAATATATATATACACCTTACTCCTGTATACCAAGCGCATAAATATCTTAACAGTTTCCCTAATGAGCTATGACTATTGAACACAACTTAAAACCTACAGTCACACTTCACTGTGGAAGCCAATGAGATCACTGTTCAGTGGCTGTCACATTGCTGAAAAGCCAGGAAGAAAATCCACCATGAAGCACATTCACAATCTGGGCATTTTATGTGCCACCTTATTTGAAGTTACAAAACAGAAACATTTTCCTCTCTCTGAAGCGTGCTAACCTGTGCAGTTATGGGGTATAATTATACACCATACTTGCGGAAGCAGCTCTCAAAAGCACTACTGGAAAACCTTGCAAATTATCAGTTCTATGATTTAAATTAAAAGCTCTGGTCATAAAATGTAGACCTCCAGACAAAAAGCAGGCTTTCAGTAAAAACTGGTGTTCATAGTTCTATAAAAGTCCCTTATAAAAGAAGGCTGCTAATTCACAAACTGTAATTAAAATACAAACTGTCTCAAATAAATGCTCTTGTGGCTCAGTGATCTTCTCGCTTAATGGTAGGACATTATTCTCACCTTACTGACAGAACCAAAACCAAAACTCCAAAGTGTATGTATTTTGCACCAGGAGGTGCTGGTTTGTTATCATCCCAGTAAGAAAGGCACTCACACTCTGTAAAGTCTCATTTAAAATGCTATTTATTAGAGCTAATGCTATAAAGAAAGATAATATAGCTGTTTTTATATCTCTTCAGATGCTGGGAACTCCAAGTTGTTCAGCATCAAACAAGTGTACGATCAGGGTGCAACAAGTTGTGCCAATCCCATCCATGCAAGGATTACCCCATTTTAGTCATTTGAGCTATTACAAGATTTTCTTAAAAGAGAACAACTCTGTTCACTTCTACTGTCAAACAAAAAGGATCTTAAGATAAGAACTTACTGCTGCACTTCTAGACAAAGACGGTGGTGTCACCACCAGTACCAAGCAGAGCTTGCCTGCAGGCTCCTCTCTTACAACGTCAAGCAGCTGAATTCGCACGGTGGAGACGGGACATCCCCGAAGGCCACGCTGCACAAGCAGCCCAGGGCAGCACTGCACAGGCCTGGGCCTGCTCAGGTCAACTGACACCTGGATCACCAGCTCCTCCATGTACAATGTTCTTCTGGTCAGGATTGCTGACCGCACTGAACATTTATTTAAACGACAATCCCAGCCCTGCTCTCAGACGCTGCGAGTCCCCACAGGGTATTAGCACCACCTCTCCTGCCTGTGAGGCACTACAGCGTGCTGGAATTGGGGAGGGGTCTGCTCGTCCTCCCAGCGTGGATCCAAACCACTAAAACACTGGAGGTAAGAGCAAGAGAAATGTTTCCTGTCAAGACAGCAAATCTGTGAGATTTATATCTCTCTGAACTGCTAAAGGAAAAGGCAGACTTACGTTTATCCCCTGAAATGCAGAAAAGTTTATCCCCTGAAATGCAGAAAAGTTTGTAATACAGAAATCAGAATGTAAAGCTTTAACAAAACCAGTAATAAACAGGAGGATGGAGGGCGGCAGGCAGGAAAACACCGAAAGCAAGCTCAGCCTGTCTGATGCACCGTTTACCAGAGACTTCACAATTTCTCCAATATATAATTTAAGCAAATGAAATATTTCATTGTCCCAAGTTGTCAATATTTCATTGTCCCAAGTTGTCAATATTTGTATTTCATGTTACTCAGTGGCTGAAGGCCCATGTTTAGTTTTCCTCTGAATCAGCTGCGGCATATATTTCCATTTCTGTAGTTTCAAAGTACTCACAACAACCTACGAAGCACAGAAAATCCTATGAAGCCTCACCTGAAGAATGTTACTTTGTTGGCTTTTGCCATCATGTTTTTCATAATCAATCTCTCACAGAAATATTTCTTAACCTTTGCACAAGCAGGTCTATGATTTATTCTAAGGACAGACATGTTACAATTCTACTTTTTATTCATTCAAATAGCATTAGGTCTTTAAGAGTAAACCATGCTGATGACCTTTGAAGAAAAACAGTGGTTTCATAAATGATAGTAAGCCTAAAGATTTTTTAGCAAGGCCTCATTTGTGAAAAAGTGTATTTAAGGTTATTCAGACAATGAAATAATATTTGTGTCACATAAAAGGCATCTTGAAACACCATATTTGTGAAAATTCAAACACAGTGACATGTACACATGGTAAAAACCGGGATGCAACCTTAGATAAGGAATCAGCTTCATTTAGGAGCGCCAGTGTCATTTATTACCTGAACATAATGCCACTTTAAAAACAAGTTAATAGTATTGGTTCACATCTGCAGAAACACATACAGTATTACTCCAGACACCAGTGTCAAAAGAAAAGTTCAGACACCTTCCAAGCATTCATGCATTCAGTATTGGCTAGCCACCCCCTAAACCAGTGTGAGCAAACTCTCAGCCTTGTCTGAGGTATTTTTGTTCTGGATTTTATTGTTGCAAATCTTACAGACATCAGCGCTCTGTTAAATAAAGGAATGTACCACAGTAAATACATCACAACAAAATAGCTGGCCAGAAAATCCCCACCCTGCTCCACGCAAAACAAAAAGCCCATTCCTCTCCCCACTGCCCCCTCCCCCCGCAAAACAAACCACTGCAGCTTCATTGCTGCGGTTGGAGACCTGTGGCAAAAAACATCAGAGGAATTACATTCAGTAGATGTGCAGTATCAACATTCCAGGCTCACATATATTTATATATATATTTATATTTATATAGAGAGATCATTAAATGTTTACAAAGAACAATATTGTTACAAATACAATACTATACTTTTCCCAACGCTTTACAATAATTTCTATTCACCCTCTTTACAGAACAATGGTACAACTTCATACTCTAGGGACTGTGCTAAATATGTACAAGAGATGTCAACCACATTGCTGTCTTCAGAAATACATTTCATTTAGAAAACAAGGAAAGCAAGCAAACCTGCAAATCCCCACTAAGTCTCAAATTCAGACAAGATTCAAAACAGATGTGTGAAACTTGCCAATAAAAAAAAACATACAAGGGATATTTCATCCTTAATGTAAACACTGAAGAGTTAATTAGACTGTATGAAGCAGCAAGGATGAAAAAGAATTCAGGTTCTGTTACTGAAGAAGGAATGTAAACCAGCAGTTTGTTCCTTTGAGTCTGTTAAAAATTCATATATGCAATCTAACAAACTGCTGCAAGCCTAGAGAACTGCCATCTTTCCCCTTCGAGCTCCTTTTTTCTTGAAACTCTTTCCCTTTACAAAGTAAAATGGGATTGTTTACAAGACTGTTGTCAGAAGTGTGCATACACTACCGACCTCCCAGTTTAGAAATCTTATGCACACACTGCAATTGGGAAAACTGAGATTTTTTTGCTAGACTCCGATCCTGCAAGCATCCACTTGCTCTGATTTTAAGCACCTATTTACTATGAACTGTTGAAGCACTCAAGTGCCAGTAACTTCACAGAATCTTGGCTGCAAGATTTTCAAAGAAACAGCTGTTTCACCCTGAAACACATTTGCATGTTCAGGTCTTAATAATTTCCCAGTAAAGTGAGTTAAAGACCTCACCATATGAGTTGGACAGAACCACAGAAACAAGTGAAGCTGAGGGTATAAACATAGCAGGAACCAGAAGCATGATAACTGTATCTTCAAGAGTTCACTGAGTTTCCTTAGGCAACTTATGGAAAGGCTGCACTGTATATAAGCTTCTAAATTGTACATGGTTATATATCATATTTACATATATTACTATATATATGGAAAGTTCTGGAAAAGAGTTCAAACTATCATAAACCAGATGTCTACAGTTAAACAATATACTCGCAATTCATTCACTATCTAGTTGCATCAGTCAGGTGGCAGAGGTAAGTACTATCCTTGGATACTAACACCGCTCTCTTGTGCAATCTGCTAGTCTGGAGATTGAGATTAAATTATTTAACAATAAGAACTGCAGTAAAACCAAGTCATCATACATTAATCTCAACACTAAAACATACTCACTTACTACAATAGTTTATGCACTGCTTCATCATCTCCCTTAAATATTTACTGCCCACTGAAATACAAAGTTTATTCTCTACCTCTGATCAGCCTCTGGATGTCCATGATTTGTGACAGTCCAAAATGGACCTCTGGCAAGAGTGTTCAACGGCTCCCAGCAGCGTTTGCACCACGTGTCCATATGCACGTGCACACACAGAGCCACTTCCACGAATCCCCACAGTCATGGCTAGGTATGCAAACAATGCTTACATTGCACAGTCCACCCCACAGTAATCGGGAAACAAATGACTGTGGCCAACAGCACATCTGCCAGGCAGAAGTGGTGTGTGGCCGTGTGTGGCCTGCTCTTGTTTTCACCTCACTGAGCCTTTCTATCACAGTAAAACAGAGCAGAAACTGTTTCTTAAAGGAAATTGACTAAACGCATGGTTCAATTTCAGCATTAACACCAGTATAAAGTCCTGGCAAAAAGTAACCACAGAGAATGGAGAATTTTCCTCTTATTAGGAAGAAAAGCCACCGCGTGTTTTGTTTTTTTTTTTTCCTCTCTGAAAAAAAAACCCTAACCCAGCCCCTTTTTCCCCTTTTGTCTCTAGCATGCAAGTTAAAGGTCAATCAAATCCTAGATTTCACACATCCCTACAGTTTATTATCTTCATACAAGTGCATATAGTACACATAAATCTCCTTTAAGTGCCATACATATGGAAATAAATCACGAGTTAAATTATATAACAAAATAAATAAGTTTATCCCCACTTCATCCTGTCCACTGTTATCTATATCACTAACTAAAGTCAATAAGATTAGACAACTCTTTGGACAGAAATATATGTTAAAACTGGCTCAGAGAATGAAATTACTGAGAATAGTCTGCAGATCTCTTATATTCAAACTTCATAAATAGCAAGCACAATTTTAAAAATGTCTATATACACTGGTACACATGGGTGTGTGCACCAAATTCAGAATTAAGAGCCTAGAAAAAGTGTAGCTATTCAGGAAATCCCCTCACTATTTCTTTTTAGATATTTAAAGATCCTCCCCCCTCCCTTCAACCTCTAAAATAGGCAAGGGACTAGAAAAGACATGTTGCATTAAAAAACAATGTAGAAGAAAACAAAGAAGAAAACCTGGGGGCAGAGAGAGGGAAGCAGCTGTAAAAAATGCCTTCCAAATTACTTAGTGAAAGTAATGCAAGTGGAACTTGTTCCAGTAACTCACAGAGTACCTTTGGGGGTTCTACTATCATGAAGAAATGATGATAGAGGGGAATTAAAAGGTGTGTATTTGGATAGTCCATTTTACAACAGCAGCATTTACTGAGTCTTCATAAGCAGGTAATTCTTCCTGAGGGCAAAACTATCCTTTCGGTATTCTACTTTCCCTACAGATACAAACCTTTATTACTGAGCTCGGTGCCTGTGGGAAAATGGGGCAAGAAAAGCAAAGTCACATGTAGGATATCCAAGAGAACACTTTGCGTCCTGTACTTTTATCTGTTTGGTAAAGACATTTTTCATTCAGCAACTTTTAATTTACTCGGTTTGACAAATTATAGCTCAAAATTAAAACTGATTATGTAGCATGAAGTAGAGTCAAGCTTCTTTGTGAATCCTGCTGTGAACAATGCTGCTGTTATTCTCCTGTTTTGCATGTGGAACTGCACAAAGTTTCACTTGTAAAAAGATGCAACCAAAATAGTCCCATAGATATATTTTGCCCCTTCCCACAATACAGGAAAATTGTGGGGAGAAGAGGAAAAAGGGAAGGAGGAGAGAGACAGTGTGTTTCTGTCCGTGAAGAGAGAGAGAAAGAAATGTCTCTACAGACATAGAAATGCAGCACTAGAGAGACAAGCACTAATGAGGAAAAACATCCTCCATGCACAATGTGATGGTGAGGTGTCGGCTTTAGATGTAAACTGGTTGCTCTTGCGCAGTCAACAGTCTGTACATGGCAGCTGGCATAGTCTTCATATGAATCTAGAGGAAATACGACAAGTTAATCAGTGTTCTAACATGTGTAATACAACAGAGCATTGGTGAAGGAACTAGCTATGGTCATGCAGGTCAGAAGGGAAAGGTAAAACCCAAGAGTTTTCATACTCTTATTAAAGTATTGCAGGTGGTGATTTTATGAAACAGTATGTTTAGTACCTATGAACCATCTACAGTTGTGGACATTTTGTATTTTCAGATTAGGGTTCTTCTAAAATATAGGAGAACTATGGGTAAATAACAACAAAAATGGTGTGCTGGCTTGCTCTCACTTCCACTTTTTAGAATTGCTTAGCAACAGGCTAATAGAGGCAGAAACCCAGAATTATGGAACAGTTTGACCTGGAAGGGACCTTTGAAGATTACCTTGTCCAAACCCCCTTGCCACAGGCTGGGACATCTTGCACTAGATCAGGTACCTCAAAGCCCTGCCCAACCTGACTTTAAACACTTCTAGGGATGGGGCATCCACAACTTCTCTGGGCAATCTGTTCTACTGTCTCACCACCCTCATCATAAAAAATGTCTTCCTTATCTCCAATCTAAATCTACCCTCTTTCAGTATAAAACCGTTGACCCTTGCCCTGTCAATACAGGCTGTGGTAAAAAGTCTCTCCTCATCTTTCCTGTACGCCTGCTTTATATACTGAAACGCTGCTGTAAGGTCTCCCAAAGCCTTCTCTTCTTCAGGCTCAGAAACCTCAACTCTCAGTCTTTCTTCATAGGAGAGGCATTCCAGCCCTCTGATCATTTTTGTGGCCCTCCTCTGGACTTGCTTTAACAGGTCCATGTCTTTCTTGTGCTGAGGACTCCAGAGCTGGACACAGCACTCCAGGTGAGGTCTCAGAAGAGCACAGTAGATGTGCAGAATCACCTTCCTTGATCTACTGCCACGCTTCTTTAGATGCAGCCAAGGATATGATTGTTGACTTTCTGGGTTGCAAGTGCACGTTCCCCACTCGTTCAATTTTTCATCAACCAGCTCGCCCAAGTCCTTCTCCACAGGGCTGCTCTCAATCCATTCATCCCCCAGTCTGTATTCACGTTGGAAACTACCCAAAGCCAGGCGCAGGACCTTGCACTCAGCCTTGTTGAACTTCATGAGGGTCACATGGGCCCTCATTTCAAGCATGTCAAGGTCCCTCTAACAGCTTCCCTTTCCTTGAGCTTATCAACTGTACCACTCAGCTTAGTGTCACCCTCGAACTTGCTGAAGGTGCTCGCAATCCCACTATCTATGGCATTGATGAAGATATTAAAAAGTACTGGTCCCCTGAGGGACACCACTTGTTACTGGTTTCCACTGATTGTTACTGGTAACAGCGGTGATCCATATTATATTGCCTAGACATACTGCCAGCTCTTACCTCACCAACAGCATTTGACAGAATGTGAACAATTTTCTCATGGGGTGTTGCTACAACACTCTGTCCATTGATTTCAATGATCCGATGGCCGACACGCACACCTCCTCGCTCTGCTATACCTCCTCTCATAAGGCTACAGATCTGGAAGGGAAAGGACAAATTTATCAGGGTTTGGATAAGGAAGAGAAGCTTTAGATCACTCTTTTTTTTTTTGCCTGTAAACGGTAAATCAGCATTTAAAAACAGAGGCTTGCAACAAATTCTAAAATGTAACTGATCACTGATTCAAAGTAAAATTTGTTAGTGACAAATAACTACTGGATATAGAGCAGAACAAACTGTCAGAAAAGGCTGTTTGTGTTACACATCACATGTGCTGTGGTTTGGAAATTTAAGAGCGTACGAAGGACCACAGTTTAACAATGTTCAGGATGCAGATGCCTTACAACAGAAGAGGATCAAGGACAGTCTTGTTCTTTTGAGATCAGGCAATGGCTTGGTCAGAGACATGAATGATGCAGACTGAAAACACCCTCTGTTACACATTTTTGTTTCTCTAACCTAAAGTAGCTATTCTGTTCCTCTGGCTGACTCTAAAGTTGTGAAGTAAGTAGAATCAAAGGAAAAAAAAAAACCCTCTGATTAACTTAGCTTTTCTATCTTAGACTTAATAGATGTGCACAGTCCTGCTTGCTGTAAGGGAGAAAATGGCAGCTTCCCTCTTCCTACACTGAAACTTACTAGCCCATAAATGGATAAGAAGTTTCATATATATTAGCTTAACTAGAGAGCGTGGAAGCTACTTACAATCCCATTCTGCACACTGAAGCCCAGCTGGTATCTGAGGTCCGGTCTCCTGATCAGTACTGTGGTTACTGGAGGACACCTAACTATGTTCAGTTTAACCCGGGCCTGGTTTTTCAAACCCTGTGAAAAGAAATCACCATGAAAAACGCTGCCAAAGACAGTGAAACATTTAACATAAGCACTGTGGGGTGGCAAAAAAAAAAGTTTTAAAATCTTGACTTGGGAACAGCTCTAAATAAACACCTCCTTGTATGCATTGTAACAGAATCTGATCACTGAATGCCAGAAACAAGCATCAGAATAGCCAGAGAAATGAATGATAAAATATCAATTTTTTCTTGCCAAGAAGCTGACACAGTTGTTTTAAGAAAACTAGCTTCCTGTCAGCAATTTCTTCATTTGATAACACAAATTATGTATAAAAAGCATACTAAACAGGTCCATGCAGCTCAGCCAAAAAGCCAGTGACTGTGTATGGAAAATAAAATTTTAAATAAGTAGTCAAGATAGTTACAAATAAGTGGCTCCCCTAATAGAATATATTCAATTCTGTCCATGGCTTGTATAAGCAGTGCTCCTAATTTCTGTTCCTTCTCCCTTCTGTCACATTCATTGTTAACTCATTGCTACCAGAATAAAATTTAAGGAGGAAAATTTATTTTTATTGTCAGAGTGGCAGAACACTGGGACAGCCTGGAGAAGAGGAGGCTCCGGGGAGACCTGATAGCGGTCTTCCAGTACCTCAAGGGGGCCTACAGGAAAGATCGGAAGAGGCTGTTCAGTAGGGCCTGTTGTGACAGGACGAGGGGTAGTGGTTTTAAAATAGAGGGAGGTAGATTTAGATTGGGTATTAGGAAAAAAAAAAATTCACAATCCGAGTTGTAGAGCACTGGAACAGGTTGCCCAGAGGTGGTGGATGCCCCATCCCTGGAAACGTTCAAGGCCAGGCTGGATGAGACTCTGAGCAACCTGATCCAGTCGGGGATGTCCCTGCTTCTTGCAGGGGGCGTGGACTAGATGACCTTTGAAGGTTCCTTCCAACTCTAACCATTCTATGGTTCTGTTACCCAAAGAGGTTGTGGAGTATCCAGCCTTGGAGTTATTCAAATGCCGGTGGGCACGGGCCTAAGCAACCTATTCTACTTTGAACCAAAGTGTTGGTTCAGACCAGCTTCAGCAGTGACTATCAGCCTCAGAGACTCTGTGACTGTTTGGCTCCAGAAAACTCAAATGTGAAAACACAGATAACGGTAATCTGACGCCTTATACAACTTCAAGTATTCAGAGGTCTACGAGATTGTTAAGGTTGATTGTTTTTCTGAAATGCTTCATCATACAAAGGCTTAGCCATAAATAAACAGATAAATGAAATTCACATCAAGAAAGAAATGCTTTTTAAAGAATACAGCAACTTCCACCTTACTTAATTCCAGTACCTACTTCTGGATTCCTTTTATATGTACAATTGAAATCTGGGTCCCACTGCAACTAACAGGTGTCTGACGCTGATTTTGAAAGGTTAATTCTGAAAAATAATTCCTACTATAGCTAATGTAATACACTGAAGTGTCTACATCCAGTTTACTGATCTTGATTCTGTTGAGCTAAACTCCAGATTCAGCAGTGACTTGAATAACTAGGCTCGCATCCTGCTAGAGTGAACTTACAAGTCTGCTCAGCACTGAGCTCAGCTTGCCTCATTATTGAACGTGGGTCCAAGAAAATGGGCATTTGAACACAAAGTGACAAAGCGTGCGGCTGAGGGAACTGCCTCAACTCAACTCTCAGCAGAAAGAAGGTCTGAACTCCGTCTCTTCCACAACTATGGACTCCTCCGCACTGGTGAGGAGTTAGTAGCACACCACACATGCTCAAGGGCCACTTATCTCCTATTTGCAGATGTTCACAATATTACACATAGCAGAAAGACAGGGACTAATCAACCTGTGCTAAGCTGTGATATGATGTCTACTCAAAAGTCTGAAGGGCTTCTGCCTCAGTCTTCTAAATCCAGGAGGGTAGGAGCCATGCAGGGTACTGGAGATGCCCATTTCTATGAGGAATTTAGGTGTCTAACTTCAGTTATCTGAGTTCACTCAAGTTACATGCCCTTTACAGAGCTGATATAAATGCACTCCTAACTTCCCTGACAAATGTGCAAGTTATTTATGTATATTGCTTGGGGGGGGAAAAAAAAAAAAAAAAAAAAAGTTGTGTGGTCCCCAACAAAAAATTTTCTAATTTTACAGAAAGCACATATATTTCAAAAGTGGCTAATTTCCAGTATTATGCAGACCAGTAATACACACTGATCAGAAACAAAACAATTGCATCATTTGTCCAACTTGATTGCTTATCTGGTGCCTGAGTCTGCTTCTGATAGTAGCCAGCACCAGATGCTTCTGAAAAAGATACAAGTAGCATAATACAATTAAGGAATAACCACCACATATGGAAAGCTTCTTCTGAGCTTTGCCAGCTTGCAACTGGTTTATGGTAAATTAGTAGCAGAGATTACATCTATAATACTGCAATTATCTGATCTGAAGTGCTTGCAAGATATTCCTCTTATCTACATAATGGTCTCATCTTTCCACAGGAGTCCTTACAGCATGCTAAAGAAATCCGAAATCCTGAGATATTTCTGCCGCATTGAAATGTGTGCTTAGATCATTCAGTGGTACCAGAAGTGGTATACGAACATCTCCAGATATATGGTTATGAAGACCTGCAAACATACAGGCTATCTTCTCTTTCGAAAGACAAAATACATGGCTAGCAGTTCCTATGGAAACAGCAGTAACTATCAGTGAGGAAGAGAAAGGCCTGCAGAAGCTGGAAACAACAAAGCTGGTTGTTTCTGTTGTGAGAAAGTACAGGTGAAGACAACCAAACTCCACCAGAAGAGGCTCTGAATCAGAGAAACATAACTCATCACAGTTTTAGAAATAAAACTGATGCGGGATAGGGAACAAGTATGGCTAACATGAAAAGCCTAAATATGCAGGAAGTTTTGTTCCACTGAAGATGGCACAAAGATACGTAATACGATTTTTTTTTTCCTTCCTTCACAAATGTAAGACTGTTTTTGCCACTTTTTTAGGATGCTATACTTCCAGGCTGTCATTTCTACTGACTGAATCTAAAATGCCTGGTTCAGTGACTTATGCACCTATTATGCATCAGAACTCAGGATTAATATTTTTGGAAACCACCATGGGAAGTCTTCCTAGCAAACACCTTAGTTCAAGTATTAAGAAACTAATCCATGGACAAAAAGTAAAAAAAAATAACTTGTAGATTTATTTCTACTTTGTAACTTTACTTAGTAAATACAAAATTTACTTTGCAATTTTAAAAAGTACAAAATGCAAAAAAAAAATATTACATAATACATCTTGTTACCAGAAAGTTGCCTAAATAAGTAAGTTTAACAATTCCTAGAAATCAGAGAAGGATTTCTGTATAGTACACAACCAGCACTACACTACTTGTCTACATGTTATGATCTGCAAGAGCTCTGTGGGGCTGTTTTGATAAATAACGAAGTCCATATAGCTTCATCTCAAACACTGCCTAGTGATGTGTCTTTCCAGTTCTTGAAACGCTGATGTTAAAATACCTATTTCCCTGTATGCTATAGCTGCCCCACCGTTCAGTTCCAACTGACCTGCATGCTTTTTGCAGTCACATACTTTTCTGACAACTAGAAAGCTCTTCTAATTAAAATATCCCATTTATCCAAGTTAGGAGTAGTATCACACTTTCATACAACCCTGGCAAAGTTTTTACAGAGGTTAAGTATGTATTTAATTCAAAGTTTAAAAGTTTTAAAAATAGTTATAAACAACAACAACAACAAAAAAGCATCAGCTCTCATTCAAACAGATACTAGGAGGCCTAGGCTATATTAGGCACCTGTGCCTCCATTTGTCACAGAAAATTTTAAGTGTCTTCAGATGTATATCTAGCAATATCTTCCTTCTCAACAAAATATTCTCTTGCAGAGTCAACTTCTGCAGAGTCCAGGTCTACACAAGTAAATGGCACAGATCACTTCCTGGGAGTCAGAAAACTGGTATAGCATAATTCCCACTGCAGTTTAAAGATCATGAAATGGAAAGTGCTGTACAAACATTTGCTAAGAAGTTACTTAAGAGTTCTATACTTTCTGCTGTCCTATCATGTAACCCTTTTAAAATGTGTAACTTCCAGAAACATTCTCCGTACCTTTATAATGCTCTGGCATGTGGAGAGTGGTAAACCAACCAAACTGGTCCCATTGATTGACATGATCTGGTCCCCTATGTTCAGCTTCCCAGACTTCTCTGCTGGCCCTCCATGCATCATGTTGGCTATGATAACTGTAGGCAAAATAGATCCCCAGCCAGACTCCACAATCACCACACCTAGAATTTCTCCCTTTTGCTTTTCAATGTAAACCTGTATGGTAAGAAAAAGTGTTTCAAAAAGAAGTTTTTTCACACTGTGGAACTGAATAACATCCCCCTCCCCACAAACATTCATATAACCAACCAACACATATCCCTCCTTATTTGCAACCCATGTTTCTAACTCAAAGGTAAAACAAAACAGGGTACATATTTTATTACATTTCATTCATATTCAAACATGAAATAATCAACACTACATAACACAGATTTTGCTTAGTGCAAAACACCCCTCACAACTTATTTTTGCATATGAGCAGAGGAAAATGAAGTGGAAGAAACCCTGGTGCCATGGGCTTCAGTGGACAAAGCTGAGCAGGAAGAGACTGCAAGAGTTTATGACTGTGGATTGGAAAACCACTACCTGTGCATTGCAGTGATGCACTGGTTCATCTTTTATTAACCAAGTTGTAAATCCTTTCAGCAAATACAATCCTTTAAAATCTAGAATCAGCCACATTCATGAACACCCAGCCCTCTCTAAATTTCATATAGTTTACTGTAATCTGTTAAATTTTATTACCCTGTTAAATCTGTTTTAAATTAATTTAATTAACATACAATGTCAAACATATCTGAAAATTGTTTGGTAAAAAGAACACAAACAGATGGTAAATCATTTCACTGCTTTAATAAGTAGTGATAAATTTTACGTCCATTGTTTGCATTTAAAACAGAATTGATGACAGTGTGTCCTACTTGGGAGGATATTCTAGGCTCGCTGAGGTCATTTATAGGAAGTATTAATGATTTTGTGATTTCTGCCAGCATGGGCCCCCAACTAGTACAGAGCAGCTTACTGTTGTTATAGAAAAAAAAAAAAAAAAAAGAGCCATACATCTTTGCAGTTTTCAGACTTGGAGAAGTGAATCAGGTCATCATTGTACATGTCCTGGGTATTGAGCAAGTCACTATATTCCTTCTGGCTAAGGTCTTCTGGGTTGATTCCGTTTGCTCTCAGAAATTCCTGGTAGGCCACACTGAAAGCTTGACCTATGGACTGTGCAATCAGCTGTGCCTGTAGCAGTTCCCAGAGAAGAGAAAAGAAAAACGTGAAACATTCTTATGGTCTTGTCCACTGACACTTTCTCTGTTACAATCACATTGTAAAACGGATCATCAAGTCAAACTGATGAACCTCCCAGTCAAGTTACTGCTTAAATAACACTTATGCATTAGAAATTAATTTAAAAGGCTCTCAAAATGTCATTACATTCGCCTGTGCCATGAATCCAGCTTTGTAAGCAATTACAAATGAAAAATATAAATAAAGCTATCCTTTCACAGGTAAGAACTGCTAATACAAATATAAAGGTATACCCACTGCAGTGGCTGGAGCTCACACCTACAATTCTTCCCACACATGCGGGTCCCAGATGGCTCTCCCTTCTAGCAAAGGCAATGCCATTCTCTGGCAAGCCAGCAGTGAAAATAAAAATGTTTACTAGAAAACACATAACCATATTTAAGAGGATATTTCCTCCTTTTCTTACCCTCCTTTAAAACCACCATGTCGACATTGGGTGCTCCTACCTCAACCTCAGACGAAAGAGGAAAAGGGCAGCAACTACAGACCAGATGGAGGCCTTGAAGTGTCTAGAAATGGTCACAGACATCTCAGACCAGAGGGATGCCTCCCTTTGAGGCAGTGACCATGGTTAGTATGAGACAGGAAATGGACAGGAGAGGAAAGCAGCACTGAAGAATGAATACTGCTGAGGTGTATTTTTATACAGCCTACCAGCTGTATTTAAAGTCCAGTTTGGTCCCTAATAAAGGAAAGGTTTCCAACCCAGAAATTAAAAGTTGAGTGTTATTTTAAGGCAACTCAAACTGGCACTAAACCTGCTGATGAACATAGCATGATTGCTGGTGCTGAAAAGGCCAATACTTAAGAGTGGCAGTATTTTACCAATGCTCAGATAAACCTTGTTTTGACAGCAAGAAAATGGGAAAACTACATCTCCATAACTCAGTAACCTAGGTGAGGAGACAAGTGCAGACTTTACATTCATACACACATATCTTCTCTCCCAGAAGAAATCAGCTCCCATTTAGACATCCAGTATTTGGACACATCACCAGGGTTCAGCTCATTTGAAGATCTAGTTCTAAAAATAGTCGAAAATCTGGTGCTGTCCTCCTCAGATAAGCACTCTTCCAAACAGAGACACATTCTGGCCAACATACACCTCAGCTTCTGTGTCAATTATTGCATAAATTCTTCTAAACACAAATGCTGTTCCAGAAGAAGAAAAGGTGACAATGATACCTACATGATACATGTGTCAGTTACGGGGTAAATTATTCTAAATACCCACCTGTCCCAGAGGAAGAAAAGGTGACAATGATACCTGCATGAGTTTTATAATATAAGCAGGCTGTACTACTCTGCTGGATGTACAAAATCTTTGAAGCAGCCATCTCCCTTCTGCTAACAGGTGCTACAATACTCTAACTCTTTCTTAGTCATCTGAGAACTTGAGATAAATTTCACAAGCTATTTTTGAACTATACCATGACTAAGCAGAGCTGATATAATCTCCTGCCACTTGTCAGCATATTTTCACATCACTGAGCAACACTTTTCTTGGATCTACAGGCATGTACTTTCCAGACCAATATCTAGGGGCATAGGGTGGATTACATCTGACACAAATATCGTCTGATCCAAACACACCACAGAAAGTAATGTCAGTGATCTTCGAAAGGAAGCACAGATTCCAGCCCACCAAAGTATTAATAGAAGCCTAGGAAACAGATCCAGGAAGCCTGGATCATAGTCAGACCACCACATGCTGAAGGAAAATAAGCCCCAGCCTCTGGCATCTGACAGTTTGATTTTTCCTTTTTCAACTGGCCTGTAAAAGAGCTAGCAGCGCTCAGCCTTGTGACCAGGAATACAGGTGCAACAGCCTCAAAGCAGGCAGCAGCATCAAGTGACATTAAGCCAAAAAAAGATTGGCTACTCTTTTTATTTTCACATCAGTTTCTTGCAAGGCTTTTCAAAATCGGCTTACATGTTATTTTGGGGAAAAAAAACGCACAGTTTTTAATGGTCTCTCTCAAAATTTGATATGATTTGGGCAACTACTGTCCAACACTAGTCTCCTCCTCCTCAAGAAAAACAACAACAAAAGAAATCACCTTTATAGTATGTATCAATGACACTTAATGCAGCACTTGGGATTAGAATTTGCCTAGGAAAATAAGCATCTCTGATAGACTTCAGTCTCACACGCAGAATCTGAGCGGGTATTTGCAAGCTGTGGCAACTAGACCCTCCTCTCACTGTTACTGGAATGCATTGAAGGGGCTTAAAAATAGGAAGCATTTCTATAAACATTATTTTTGTGAGTAAAATGTCAGGTTCAAACACACAAACAGAAGGCAAGTTCCTCTGCTTAGAACACATATTCAGCTGCAGTTAATGAACAAGCAGGACCACTTGCAATGGACTTCAGGCCTACTGAAAGGGGCTTACATTTCCCCTCACAGCAAATTACAAGACAGAGTAATTCCTTACATCCTCAGACTCAAAGACATGGCAAATCATTTTATACTGCCTCTTTCCGTCTTGGGAAGGGTGAGATGCTTCCACATTATCCTGGGAGTTAGACCGCGGCATTCGCCTACGAGCCATCAAAACAACTATATTTCCTATATCTGCAATGTAAGAAATGGTCCGCAGGGGGTGATCCATCATGGTTTCCTGGGGAATACAAAAAACAACATGAGCAGCTGTTTCAATAAAGTTCTTATTGCGCACCTAGTATTATGAAACAAACAAATGGCAATGGAAGACTTTTGTTAAACAAAGTCTGTAATACCAGTCATGTATGAAGAGAAATGCCAGTAGAAAAAAAAGGAGATTCACTTTCCAAAAGCAAAGCTAAGGCAAGTTTTACAAATTAAAGTTGTGTTTTCTGTGGAAAAGCACATAAAGACCTCTATATTAGAATCTGATTATGCTGGGCATGTATCTGCAAAGGATTATGAATTTCTAATTATCAAAATCAAACTTTTTTGGCTACTCTGGGCACAATCAATACTTGATGCATCATGGCTCATAAGAAATGACCTGACTGCAATTAGTTTACCCACAAACTCTAATCATTTCTACAGTCAGACACGCCATGTATGACATGGTTCTTGAAAATGGATTTCTTACTAGGAAATCCCAGAGAGAAAAACAAGAGCTAGCACTTTTTGAAGACAAATTTTGGCAGGTAGGTGAAAGTTTAATTCAGTAGCCCACTACCACAATACTGACAAAGGCATCTTTGTCTATACCTGTGTGTCTGCATTCAGTACTTTTATTCTTTGTGTAGAAATGAAGAGGTCCACTTCAGTCATGGGTTGAGATTCACCTTCTGGAGCCTGCAAATAAATGGATTAGAGTCAAACGAGCACATTAGGTAACACACTAGCAAATTATGTTAGCTCACGAACAGGGGTGCACTAAGACACAGTCACCAGAACAGCAATGCAAGATAGAGTATTAGACTACAGAAGCTAAAGATAAACACAAAGACATGGAAACTATACAAATTATGTGAAAGCGAACTGGATATTATTAGAAAAACTGTTAACCCCATAAAAGCTTCCTTGATATTTTTCCTGATTCAGTAAAATCAAACATGACTGCAACATGAACAATATAAAGATGTCATTATAATAAAAATGATTCTCCCATTTTCTCCACCCTACGAATCCCACTTTAAAGAAGGTTTTCACACAAGCCATGGAAAGGCCTAACAGTATCTCTTGACTGAGTAATTTCTATATGGGCTAACAGTGACTGCCAAGACCAATGGAAAAACCTGTATCACAGGCGGGTACTAGTTTAAGTAAACCATAATGTAGTTCTGGTAAGAAGTCCTTCACAGTCAGACAACATAATATTCAAGCACTAACCCACTTCAGAAGTAATATTTTGTTAACAGAAAGCAAATACTTGCAATTTTAAAAAAATTAGATTTGTTAAAAAATACTTTAAAACTCCATAAATGAAACTTATTACTAAGATGAGTAATCTCAGCACATTACTGTGTTTATATACATAAACTTTTTTTTTGCATCCAGCAATTTGACACTTCTGTGAATCAAACAAAGCACACTTAAAGAAAGATAAAATTAATAATAAAAAGGAGTTAATTTTAATCTATTATTTTACAGAGTTAAAACCTTTGCCATGTCAGTCCTGTTTCTTTAGTATGTAATCTTTATTTCTAACATGAAATGGCTAATGATAAGCAACAAAAAATGGCCTATCAGGCAACGGATTTTTGAGAAATGTCAACTTGTATGGTGGCTCAGAAATAAATCTAAAAAAAACTTGCTGGATGCAGAAAATAAAAACACAAAATAAAAAGAAAGGCAAAACCCCCTCCCCAGAAAACAAAAGAACAGGCATAACATCAAGCTGATGGAGTTTGTACTGCACCTTCTTCCTGCTTTTGGCTAATTTCTGGGCCATCTGCTTAGCATGGAACAAACAGAGACAGGAGAACAGTTAGAGAAGAACTTACAGAGACTCCAAGTCAAGCAGGAATCTACGTGCTAATGCCAGGGCTCACAGACTACTAGCTATTCTAAATTAGTCCCTGTCTAGATTAATTGCCTCCTTTTATTTTTGGCTTTAAAAAAAGAATTAAAATTTCATGCTTATCACAATTACTTTAAAAAAATTAAAAGAAACTGCACTAAAAGTGTCAGGAAGATCAAAAGAGGATTTTTTTTTTTACATTTAAAATGTAAAATGCAGCAAACAAGTGGGTTCTTTCCTGAGTTTGTTTCTTGGGGTTTTTTTTAAGGAAAAAAAGTGGAGCTTCCTGTCATTTACAGCAGTGCAAACCATGATGTTACTTCTTTTTTACTAACACTAGTGTAAAAGGTGAGAGAAGAATCTTAACCACTAGTATTCCAGCTTTTTCATATCTAAAGAATTTAGATTCAAGTTTCCTAATGCTCTCATACTTCAACAGTCTTCAAAAAATAACTTCCCTAAAGCTACGCTACTTTTTCCTGGAAAAATAAAATGACAGTGGGTAACTTTCACCTACATTTTCTCCTCCTTCTGAGCAAATACACCTATATCAATCTTAGGATTGCACATCTGGACAATAGGTTTTCCTGTGACACCTGCACAAAGACACATCCATACTACCACATTTTTTTCAAGAAGACAGCAGAGCCCTTACTTCAGCTCCACAAATAGCTCAAAATAGGTGTCTTGTCGCTATGTAATTGATTTTCATCCAGAGATAGATCAACCCATTGCAAGAAAGTGATTCCTTACGTGCTACGACTATTGTGGCAGCAATAACATCACAAATAAGCATCATTCCTACAGTCTTGCAACCATTCATTCAAACCAAGGTGAACTGAACTAACGGACCTGCTTACTGAAGAAACGCAATACTCACCAGGCTGGCAGACACCCCTTTACTTCCAACAGTAACAGCTCTCTCATCTAATTAAATTAACAGGTGTTCTTGTGGTGTGAAGGAGCTTTACCACTACAGGCTTTACAGAGATTCATGGCTAACTACTTTTATGAAGAACAAACAGGAGGCCTGACTCAGAACACACATCAAACGTCCTATACTGGTGCTCACAACTTAAATCTGCCAGGTTTTGTCTAAATAAATCTGAAAGCAGCTACTGAAACTTTAGACTATGCTGCTTATTTACAAATATAAACATTCTCACACCAGCTTTTCGTCACCTTTTTCAAACTAAGAAATGTTTGATAGCCTGGTCATTGCAAACTATTGCAAAGGCAAGCAGAACTGCTTCATGCTGCAGGCTCTCAACTATATTAATAATAATTGACATTGGCACTTGGAAATAATATACTCATCTTGACTAACAGCTGCCTGCCATACATTGGGCAAGGGGGAGACACCCATGAGACAGAGCATTTAAATTGCTTTCCAAAATCAAGCTCCCCTTCAGCCAATTCCCTCCCCTCTGCAAACTTTACGGAGTATAGACCTCACAAAACAGGAGAAGCACAGGCCAAAAAGAAGAAAAATGAGGAAAAAAAATCCTTGAGCCAGAGGTTTGTGATGCAGAATCAAAGATTAATTGAAATACACTATCTAAGTTATTGAAATTTCTGCTCTTGCAATGGAAGCATCTGGTCTTAGTGATATTTTAATGTTTTGAAGAACAACTTTCAAATATTTCATAAAACTAAGGTAATGATACAGAACAACCAATTTTAATAAGTGATTTAACATTGCACAGAAATGTCATAAAAGAAGTTAGAGTCCATGAAAAAAAATAAATTAGAATAATTCTATTCAAGACACTTTACCAGACAAATCCTCTTTATTGCCAAGTTTTTTTGCTACTTTGGATCAAAAGGTTATTTCTATATTTTTATAAAAAAACGAAACAACCTAATCTAAACAAAGTATCGGTTTTTTTTTTAAATTTACACAGTCTAGGCTTTTCATTTAAGGTAGATGAAATGCAACTCTTAATCTAGTAGCAATTTCCAATATCATAAATTGTTAAAAACTATCAAGGTTCCACTTTTCCTACAGGGATGCCTTAAATATAGTCAGCCCATTTATCCTCTACAAAATCATTGAAAACTTAGATGACACAGACTAAGCCAAATGTACAGAATATTAAACTATTTCCATGGATGGGTTCTATCTTAAACTACATTCAGTAATCAAATCAGTTGTCATTTAAAAATGTTCAAACCTGCCACACAGCTCAAATCTGCTGACGAAAAACAAAAAAAAAAGGTTAATTGTTAGTTTACACGTGAAACGTAACAGCATAGATCAGCTGTGAACTGCAACCATGAACATCAACTTTTTTAGTATTACAAGTATTATGGATCCACTCCAAGCAAAGTGTGAAAAGATACTTCCTTCTATGCTATCTGAAGAAATGACATTACAGTCTGAAAATGGTGAAATACCTTTTCTATTATATGAAATGACTACGCTTGACAAATGCCTTCAAAGCAGTGTATCTGTTTTAATTTAGCTGGACTTTACATAGATGAATTGCCAAGCAAGAAACTGTACTTTTAACTGAAGAGATCATGGAGAAATGTTTTCAAAATCTGTTCATATTCTAAGTGAATGAATATGTGGTCTGAAGGCTCTGCTAAAAGGAAGCATTACAGGGATTATTAATTCAAAAGGAACACAATCATATGGAAGGTATGTGTACACAGCGGGTCTTAAACAAAGCTGTTCCTCCCTTTTTAATGCTCTTTACTTCAAGTCTGCAAATTTTTAAAAGCTCATTCTTCATTCATAACCTTTGTTTTCTTTAACTAGCGAGAAACATTTCACATGCAACACCTAACACACTGTAAACAAACCTGAGCTGAGGACAAGTATCATAGTCATTGTGCAAGCAATATTTTACATATTTGGGCTAAAGGCTATCTTATGCAATGACTAACCTGGCAGTGGGAACTCCATCTGTCATAATGAATTTCTCACTAGAAAAGTTTAGCTTTAATAGCAATCGGCAACAAAACGAGCCAAAACCAACCCTAATAAACCAACGACCCCAAGGCGCAGGGAGCATATTTACATCGCCTGAGCTTCAGAAAAGCAGTAACTGTCAAAGAAGTGTGAAACAGTGTTGTGTGCCATGCAGTAAGCCAACAATCTTCCGAAACACGCTTACAGTTTCAGAAAATTATGCACACAGACTAGGGTTTTACCAGGTCAACAACGCAACTCCTTGGGCCTCTACCCTCAGACAGACTTACTATAATCAAGAAAACGCATGCCTGGTTTATATGGATGTATAAATTATAGGTTTTACAAGTGAAATGAGCTAAACAGATTTCTTCTGTTTTCAGGCACAGCAGTGCTGAGGCATAAT
The DNA here is from genome assembly GCA_009806455.1 of Tetrax tetrax. Taxonomy (NCBI): domain Eukaryota; kingdom Metazoa; phylum Chordata; class Aves; order Otidiformes; family Otididae; genus Tetrax; species Tetrax tetrax. The sequence continues at coordinate 354,616 of WHYT01017877.1, forward strand.
AGAATCCTCAGAAAGAACTTTATTTTGTTAATGAGTTCCTAGGAAACACATTTATAGTATCAGAGACAGATTTTACATTTTTATACCTCATAGACTTGCTTTGAATCAATTCTGCTCCAGTTTTCTCTAACACACCCCTTCAATGTTTGTCTATTGTGTACTCACAAGCAAGCTTTACCTTCTAGGTGCAAACTTCCTGCCCATCCCCAGACTGAAGTTCAACTCCTGATACCACTTTCCTATGACAGCTGATACTAATCTTTCCTTTCACTCGCCAGTGATGCATCCCTCCTAGATTCAGCCTCACTGAAGCCCTTATTTCTCTCCCTTCTCTATCTCACATTTAGTTTCCTGGGCATTCAAATCAGATAACTTCTCTACCATGCGGCCAAGTGTGAGGAAAGAACAACGTGAGGGCTCCTAAACAGACAGGCACACCCTTATTTGCACCCAGAGTAGAAGAAGTAGACTCTGTAAAATAAAGTTTTCCCTGTAGTTTTGGGAAGAACCCACCAAGACCCGCCAGGGTTTAGAAAGCTGAGTGAAAAATCGTTTTAACAAATGTCACTGAATACGGAGTCTTTAGTGAACACAGATAAATCACTCTTCTTCAAAAGGTTCAGTAGCTGCTTATGTGTGTGTAAACTTGTACAGAGGTGGCAGAAGATTACTTATCTGTAACAGGAAGCTATATCCATGCCTTCTGTAAAATTCTAGAGGCGTCAGTGATTTTCAGAGAGAAGAATTTATGTATTTGTATGTTACAAGAACTTAAAATAACAACAAAATTAGAATTTCTGGAAGTGTCTCAATGGTTCTAATTGAAGCTTCCCTGTGAAAGTTTCATACACAGAGCAAACTGAACACTTGGCACAGAGAACATCGGAAGGAAAAATAACAGTAGAAAGTATGATCAGCTGACCGTAACAGACAGTGACATTGGCCTTGCTGATAAAATGCTGTCTCCCTTCCTCTCTCTTTTATACAATTGCACACAGAGTCTGAGTTGGAATCCAAAATAAACTAAACAAAAGAAGAACACACAAACATTAAACTAAGGAAAACTTTCAGATGAGATTGTGTTGGTTAGCAGAAGATGAAGCTGTGTGCCTGCCACCCAGTCGTGTATAGGTAGTGTGAATAATTGCAGGACCCTCTACAACCCTGTAATAATTCATCCACGTATCTTAATTTCAGTTGACACCACCATTATTGTAACTTAGAATACAACAGTATGCCCATTTCTTATAACGGCCTGTACAGAAATCAGTGGGCATTTCTGTTTTCCAGACAAACAAAGCAAACACAACAGATTCCAGGACAAATTATTTTTTTCCATACATCTCTGTACTATCACAGGCTTTTCTTTCTCTTTTAAAATCAACTCATAGCTGTTATCTGGAGGAGAAACTAGTATTCACAGGAGGGTAAAAAATAACTGTAGACATTACCACAGTACCAGTTGCATCAAGTGCCAGCCAGAAGCAGCTGCAGTACTTACTAGTTATATCCTAAACCTGTTTTCCCTCAACACCCAGGTAGTATTTAACTTAGACCCCCACTCACTGCAGATGTTGGCTTAGAGTACACGGCACAAGTACTACCACAGGGAATTAAAATTATCTGCTAATTTTTCCTTATCAGTCTTGTTCCAAAATCATCATTAAACCTGTGATTTATTTTGCAGAAAGAAAGATGAGGCACTTTGCCTTTCTGAAACCACAGATAACCTCACATGAAAAAAACGACTGCAAACATAAGATGATCATATCTGCAACCTTAATGCATCCATATGAGAAGTAGCAAGAATTATTCCTCACCTTGATCCTGCTGACAGCTTCCTGAGCCTGCATCATTCTCACATTCTTAGAGGGTGTTTTATCAGAAAGAAGTTGAGTTGAGCCAAGGTAATTGGCAGCAAAAATGATTCCATCAATTAAATCTTCAGGATCACACGGTCCAGGAACTGTAACACAGGAAAGCAATCATTGAAGAAAATCATGCTGAAACACAGCAAAACAGCAGCACTCTGACAACTTGAGCCTGCACCTGATGGCTGCAAATCCTCCTCTGAAATATTTCAGTTTAGAACGATGATACAGCAACTAGTACTTTCAAAAGGTATTAAAACACCAAGTAAATGCTCCCAACATCTCTCCAGCAAAAGCTGTAATTGTTAATCCAGCCTGTCTCTCACAATAGCTCATTCTTTTGTGAGCAGGGATCACCCGGAGCAAAATAATTACTGAATTTTCACCATTATAAAGGGACAGACACAGTTACTCAGCTCTCCTCATCCGCCGAAACCAGCCTTGCCATTCTAAGACCAACAGTCACAAACAGAAAGAGGAAGGGTGCAATTTAACAACAGCCATCAGCCACTTGCTCACTTTTTGTTATCTGTAGCTACTACAACAGGCAGAATAACTTCCCCAGGAATGCTTTACAGGTACAACATATCTTCCCTTACCAAGAAGACTGATTGCCCAACTAAGCAAAGTACTTTTATGTTACAGACCTTTAAAAATTCTTAGTCTCAACAAGGATATTGAGATAAAGTACAGAGTTAAATAATAACATTGTTAAATACACAGAGCGTATTTAACGGGCTCTCCTGATGGCAAACAACTCTTTTAGTCCCACAAATTCTTGATGATCTCATCCACTTCTGTGGAAAGTCAGTGGTGGGTGCTGAAGTGTTCAGTGTCTAACAAGGCAAATCCTTACAAAGCTGCATTTATGACCTGTAAGTTTTTTGGTGTTTGGTGATTATATCTAAAAATCATACATGTAAAAATGCTGTATTTTAACACCTTGCTACATGTTAAAATTCTCATGATCCAAAAGGGAGGCTGGTAAACCTAAGAAGCTTAACTTTTAAGTTTAACATTAGTCAAAATGCCAATTTTGTTCTAATTAGAACAGAAGATATTAACAAGCACTCAGAACGAGCATGGGTAACTTAGACTCCAAAGAAATGCAAGTCATTATTAAAACAACAAAAGAAAGAGCGAGCTGGAGATAAGCATCACACTGAAACTCTGCAGCCAGACAGAAGCAGATGTATAAATCTTACAAGCAAATTTGTCTCCTTCATGGTTTCTTTCAACATGAACATTTATGACTAGTAATTTTAAGATGCTCATCCCAGTGTGCAGAATTTGTTCCAATACTACGTATCTGAAAAACGCTCAAAATTAACAAGTCACTTTCAACTACATGACCCTAACAAATGGAATGCTTTCCTTAGGGAAATGTATACATCTAGAAGCTCTACATACTTGCACACTCTTCCAGTCCTGAAACCATACAGTATTTTAAGTGCTGCTATTCGTTACTCTACACGTCAAGGCCTTTTCACCACTTTTTCACCACTCCGTCACTTCACCATAAAGGGTTTTGTACCCTTTATAGTACAATTATAGTTATAGTACAAAACCCTTTATAGTACAATTTCTAATCAAAACACAAAGACCATGAATATAGACCATCAAAAAACCATCAAAAAAGGTAGGTGCTGTACGCTCACCAGAGGTGAACACGCAGAGAGTACTGCTTTTTGTAAGACCTTCTCCATTTATTACTTCTGACAATGAAATTATTACCTGAAATAAATTGTTGCATAGGTGCTAGCAAGTATTTCTTGGACTGCTAGTGCATAAAACCAGAACGTTAGTTTTTAAAGGAATTTTGCAGAGGATCAAGAAGTAAGAAAATTTCAGTTCACAAATTTTTTTTTAGTGAGGGGAGGTTTACTTAAGATAGCCCTTGATAGACAGGGCTATCGCTAGGAGATGAATTTCAGTTCTAAGTAAGACCCTCAGCTAGTTTCAAAACAATATATGAAATTTACACTAGTTGACATTCTGGCCACAGACTCCAAAATACGCAGCTCACACACTGAAGACTAAACCAATGATCAATTTGTAGTCTAAAGAGAACGATCACATAATCATTTAAACACAGCACACTGTAAAGCAATCCAGAGAGTTCCAAAACAGTCCAAATGAAGTAATATGTCAACTGTATTTCTGGCATTTCATCAAGCATACGGAATAACCGCTGTCGGAAAAAAAAAAACAAATGAAACTTCAAATTTTCTCCTTCTGTCATGCTTTCATAACAAAATAACTGGGTTTTACAGCATGCAGTCTTCCTGTACACACAGGATGAAGACTCATACAAAAAGTAACAGTAGTATGTGTAGCAGGTAACTTGCTTTTTCACATGGCTCTGAATAAACTCAGTACTAGTACAAGCACAATTTTAACTCTAAGACAGGAAGTACTGTTTAATTAGAGGACAAGTAGCTGAAAAGCAATGCAGATTTCCTCTGGTAGGCCTGCCAATTAAACCAATTAATTCAATTCTGCTGAATAATCCAGCGGAGACTGGATTGAGCCTGTCAGTTGAAATGAGTGCTGGAGAGAGCACTACAGTCTTCTTGTGTAGCCTGTTTTCCTTGTCCACACATATTCATGTGTTGCGTAAATATAGTAAAAAAATTAGTAGTGTCTTAAGTGATACTGATAAAAAAACCAGCAGAACTGAGACAGAAACAATGAGTGAAACACTAAAAAAATAAAAGCTCCATGCTTCTAAACTTCTGAAATAATACAGTAGGATTTATCTCAGGTTCCAGATTCAACACATTTTAATCTAAGTCAGTATATCCAACCCTAGCGGCTTTTCTATTCAGCAAATAGGAATACAATTTTATACATTATAAATACTGGAGTATTTTTATATGGAAAAACACTTAGAAATTGTAGAACTATCTTACCTTCAACATAGGTTGGAAATGAAGCCAAGCTTTTTCTGGACTGTAAGACAAAAAGGATTTAAAACAGAACAGAGCATGCGCAAATATGCATTAAAAATTTCTCCGTGCCAAAAAAATAAAAAAGTAAATCAGTTATAGTTATTAGCAAAGGAAAATCACAATTTATTAAGATCTATTATTATATTTAGTATTTACAAACTCTAAGCATCTACTGGAGTTAAATTCAACGTATTCCACTTGTGTCTTTACCTATAAGGCAACATGCTAGGCCCGGTTTTCAGTTACTTGTTGGTGTTCAACAGTATATTAACTATCTACCAACAGATGGTCTACTTTTACTAATCAAGATGTAAGAAAATACATCATATCTCAAAGACATTGGATTTTCCAACTACAAATAAATATATGCAGGAATGCATAAATTTATGCTATACTGTTATTACTCGTTAAATCATCAGCTCAGTCAGAGTTTCATTAACAAAATTCTGTTATTCATTAACCAAATTCCATTACTCATTAGGACTGTTCTTAGATGTATCCCTTACATTAATACAGCCTACAAAAAACTTCCTAAATTTTAAGAGGTGAGGTAGTAACTTGTATTCTGTGGGGTAACTGAATTCACTATGTTGACACACAGAACCACACCTGGCAGCTGACTTTTCATAAAAGGTGAACAAATTTTAAAAGTCCTGATTTGCATATGTAAATATACAGTCCAAAGTAAGACCTTACTTCCAACTGCAATTTTAAATTAAAGACTCTGTGGCTAACACTTCAAACCCCTGAAAGCTACAACTTCAGTGAGTAAGACTCACCATTTCATAATAATCAGTAACGTAAACCACACAGAAAAATTCATCAAAGAAAATTCTGTGTGGCAATATAGATGGTAACAGGTATACTGAAATATCTGCTGCTATTTTATGTGTTGCAGATAAGTATTTTGGATAGTACTAAGATTACAAAACTTTAATGAATCTACAACTGATTGTATTAGCAGTAACTTCTCCAATGACCAGTTATTATAATTTCATTGAAAGAAAATCTATATATGATCAGCATAATGTATAATACCTTAAACAATTTCCAGTATATTTCCAGAAAATATACAATGAAATATATGCCAAATTATTTTCCTTTATCACAGGCAACTTACTAGGTTCTGTGTACTAGTGAAAAACCAGGTAAACTAGGAAGGTCACAGTTATGTGGCAGATCAAGCAACTAACCCCATGGACTCTCTTCCATTGTAACAAATAGAAAAGGGGTGTAAGAAGTAACATTTTTGAACCAATGATGCTTATCTTGCTATAAAATAAAACAACTTGTGAAATAAAAAAAAAAGGTGCATGACACAGACAGCAGAGCCCGTGCAGGTTTTAAGTACTTGCTGTTCCTTATGAAAATGACTAAGCTGTACTCCAAAACTGAGAACGCTCTCCATCAGAGACTGTACTAGCATAAATAAAGATGTCAATAAACAACAATCTCCTGCTGCCAAAGCATTTAAGCTGCTGCATGGACACTGACATGCCTTTTCAGATCTGTGGCTCTTTCATCTCTTCAGATGAATGCTTTTACAGGACTACCTACCCATATGGACTTCAACAATTTTTCGTAATCACTGCTGGTGTACTCCTAAGAGGGAGATTCAACCACTGCACTATCGACACACCTTGAAGACAAATTCCCTACACACCAGAGACAGCTCATGCATATAAATACCCTTTGCAAAAGACTTTTTTTTTTTTTTTTTAAAGAGAGTGAACAAAGTCTGTAATTACAGATTTGGTAACTATTCAGCAATTCAACTAGCTGATGCAACTTCTTTTCATGAGAGAGTGGTGTAAACTGTCATCACATATGCTTTTATTCAAAAAAATCACACACAAAATTAAGGAGTTTTGTTCATTACCCAGGTTGAAGGACATTCTAATACCATCACAGGAATAGTAAAGTAACAGCTAAATTTACCAACAGAAAGAAACCAACACCTTTTAATTTTACGTATCCACGAATAATGAAATATCAAGGTCATTAATGCTTCACTACTCTTAATATCGTTGCCATCTAGTATTATAAAATTTATATTTTAAAAAAGGTTTCTACTAACACCTAAAAGTCATTCCCAAAAACTATGAGGCTGCTTTGTCACTGTCATTCTTGCACTGGAAGTACTAAAGCAGGAATTATTGCTCATCTGAGGGAAACAAATAGCCTGACACATCCTACAGTGAAAACCAGTTTATCACCTGTGACACCACGTTTGAGCACATTCTAAAAACTGAAATGAGTAGCTTCCTGTTCTTTTTCTCCCTTTGGGTAAGTTTATCAGGATCTAAAAACTGCTAAAAGTTACAATATATATGGAGTGACAAAATCTGTACTGAAGAGAGCTAAAGGCTTTAACAAGCTAACAATATAGCAGATTAAAATTTAATAGCATAAGTCACTGATGAAGGCTTTAGCACATGAGAAATCACATTTGAATTTCTCAAGTCTTTTGAAACCTTTAATTACTTTCTAAATGCAAATACAGACCAGCATAAATTTGTCACAGGCTTTTTTATCACTTGATAATAACAAAAGAAAAAAAAGAAAGAATTGATTACTAATTAGTGTTTCAATTTTAATCATTATTTCCAGTTATAGTAGATTAGGTTTTTTCATTGTGGAAGATAAATCATGCATTGCTATCAGTAACAATATGGTATCTTTTAGACTATAGTTTCTAGATTTTTTTGAACTTTAAAAAACAAAAAGCAGATAAACCAAATAATTGCAGATTTTTCTGTTTACAGAGCCAGCCAATCAAAATGCTTTTTATGCCAAATTATTTTCTTTTCATACTGCGAGAAGTTCTACTCACTCTTCTCATTTTATGTTGGTGGAACTACTGCAGTGTGAAAAGTTGCCAGGTGAGGAGAGAAAAAAAAAAGCGGGGGGGGGGGGAAAGAAAGTAAGTATTTAGCTTGATTTTGAGGAGCCTAGAGTCAGGCTGTCAGTCACTGGCAGGTCAGTTTCTGCAATGACAAAACATTAAGCAGCATAAATTACTACATAATTAATTTAATTTCAGCAAGCTTTTTCATCTGGCTGAGAAACATTATTTTCTTTGCAGGAAGACATTCTGCACAGAAAAAAGAAGAGGGTTTCTTCTTTTCTGCCCCTAATACCTCCCAGTCTATTAAATAATTTTAATGTCAGCTGAACACAGAGTCAGAAATGCCACGATAAACAGTCTTAAGTATGTTAGAAATTCAGTCAGACAGCCAGGCAATCACAAGGGAAAGGAGCTACAAATCATCTTTTCAAAACTGTTCTAGTTTTGGAAGAAGAGAAGGGATTGCACAAGGTACAAGGAAAATAGAAAAGGCATAAGCAGCGTGAATAAGACTGCGGCTTTTAAAAAGATTTCAGTCTACCTCTTTATTAGTGGAGGCCTCCGCTGTACTGCAGACATCCTGGTGATGTTGCCTACTCGACGACTCAGCACCCCGAGGTGAAGAGGAATCTGGAGATGGAGACTAGACACAGCAAGAAAATTAAATAACGATCTGAGTGACCAATGTAGAAATTCTTTCACATTTTCCTCTAATTTGGCAGTGGCAATAAGAGATGAGACCAAAAAAAAACCCAAAACCAAGACAAACACTTTTAAAATGTTGTAACCCTTGCTTTTTGTCATAATGATCACATATCAGCATCTCAGTGGATTTATTCTGAACAGCTACATTTTAAAAATCACCTGTGTTCATTTGTCAGTAGTATATGAAATTAAGTAGTTCGAAAAATAAAAAGCTGTACTCAGTGGCAAGCAACACTCAGCCAAAAAGTGTGTCATAAAATTGTATTTTTGCAAGGTGAATGGAAGATCTGACATTGGTACTGGGCCAACTACTTACACTTACTGTCAGCATTCAACTAACTGCAGTAAGACGACCTTGATTTGCACCAGTACATGCCTACTGCGTGCAGGCTAATGACTGTGAGTTCACTGAAGGCTGCAGGCAATGCAGATCGGTGTCCTAAACTCTGTCACCCTAGGTAAGAACAGATAAATTCACTAAGAAGTAAGCTGCAATGGAGGACAGGTTAATTGACCATGAGCAGGACAAGGATCCAGCTTAGCTGTCAAACCAGGGAGAGGGAAGAAAAGACTGTAGTATCCCCACAAACACACATGCTCTCAGGTATAACTAATCTGAAGTGCTAAACTAATCTAATCTGAGCAGAGGAAGGCTGCAGTGGTTGTCCATACATGTTACTCCATGATCTCAGAAAACAACTTTGTAAATTGTCCAGATTAATATTAATACATTCAAGGACTTCTGAATATATAAAAGGACTATTCAACACCAGTATAATCAAGGATTACAATTCCTCATTCCAGATACAGCACAAACTTAGAAATTATTTCACAGCTCGCACTCTGATGTCAGTACTACACATGCTCTCTAGATTGGATTTCCTCATTTTGCTCCCTTCACTGTAAACAATTCAGTGGAGAAACTGTCTTTCCAATCACGTTCCAGTCATTCGTGATCAGCCAGAACGTCACAGCACAAAAAAAAAGGGAACAGCGTAGAAAAGTAGTATTCTGTAATATCTAGACTCATGGGATCTGTCAGGAAGCATCTTGGTAAAGGGAAAGAACGCTTTGGGAAAGGATATTCTAACCATAGGCAACTCCTAATGTATGCTGGTGACACTAAAAAGCTGTAGTGAGGTACCTAAAGCCCACAACAGGGGGCACTGGTATGGGGCTCGGAGCTGGCAGCAGCTCCAGTCTAGGAGTGTGCTCCTGCTATGCCTCCAATCCAGCTGAAACATTAAGTTCTATGAAATAGTGTGCAAAAATGTCTACGTTTTGCAAGCTTAGCTTCACAGATATGGAACAAAACAAGAAAATAAAATACCCTTCTCCTCCTCTTTCTCTTTACGCTAATTCCTTTAAGAGGTCTATCTTGGATAATTATTAAATATTAGAATTACAGTTAACGAATAAAGGCTTCCAAAAAGTTAAGAAGCAATTCCTTACACAGATATCGCCTGGGAAAAAGAGTAGTCATAGAATCATAGAATCTTAAGGTTGGAAGAGACCTCCAAGATCACCAAGTCCAACCTTCAACCTAACACCACCATGCCTACTAAAATGTTTCCACAAAAAAAAAAAAGTTGTTTAAAATGCCTGAACGGTCTCATTCAGTTCACACACTGAAGCTGTAACAATAAATGGCTTCATTTAAACCAGCTGTTTACTGACATTAAGAAATTCTGCACCATTTAAAATGTATTAACAGTTACGCCAGTAGCACTACAAACACCTTTACTCAGCTATTTCCATCTACAAAGTATTAGAATTAAGCAACCATCAAAACAATCACACAGCTTTCCACGCACTCTGTTTTAACATTTGCTCAACTTTTTCTGGGGAAAAAAAAAAAAACCCAATACCAAAACTACCACACACAAATACCAAACATCCTACAAAGTCTGCTACGTGAGATGACACAAGAGCTGTCCCCAAAAACATCTGTACAAAAAAAAGTTCAGTTTTTGAAGACTAAACGCTCAATTCTTTTCTGCAAAGTGCGTTTTTAGAGGTAGCATATAAAATGCACAAGGAAAGAATGCAGTCACAGAAATAACAAGAAATACTTTGATACATCATACTGGATAGAAAACTTGCATCGCTGCTCAAAACACTACAGCTGAAGTCTAAAACAAATGCTGACTGACTGTTTCGTTGTATGTTAACAAAATAAGAGTCAGAAGCCTAATGAAAATGCTGTCAGAACAAACAGTAAGTTCATATGAAGCATGCTGTTACTACACAGAGTGGTCCATCAATTAATTATAAAGGATTTCCTTAAGCACAGCAATAAAAAGGTACTAGTTACCCTTTTTCTCCTCTTGAATATCTACTTACATTTTTCTTACGATACTCAAGCTGGTACATCCAAAAATTCTCCATTTCAATTTTGGTGTTGTTTGAATCCAACTCACATGCAACCCAATTCACCTGAGAACCCTTCCTTGCTATTGTGCAGAGGGATTTAGTAACAGAATCTGTAACAGGAGAGGACTGGGTTGCATCGTGTTGCATCTAATCTACCCAGATCAACCCAGATGGCTACTGAATAGCTCATGAAGACAAACATAACTGCCACTGAAATATCTTCAAATACAACCACCCAGTCTTGCTTTATACAGCAGTGTTGTTTTACCTGCTTTTAGCAGCAGCTTACTCGAAAAGAGTATAACCTAGTGGGACACATCACCACATACAAAGCTGGGACAGAGGGAAAGTAATCAACAAATAGTTCGGCAACGTAAGATTCACTTGAACAAAAGGCCATGACTTATATGACACTCAGGTCCCTCTGCTGGCTTCTTGGCAGAGGAATGGCAAATACAGTATTCTTCTACATTAGTTCAAAGAAGACAACTGGACAAAGCAAGGCTTTTAAATTCATTTCATTCCAGTGATAAAAAGTCTTCTGAGAGGTACCCATGCACATTAGGCAAAGGTCAAAGCAGAATGAAATATTCAGGTCCAACCTGCAAGTGCAGTCAGATGCATAAATTCACAAGCCCCGCCCAGTACAGCACAACTATGGCAATAAATCTCCCAGGTTTTGGCACAGCTATGTTGTGGTAGAATACCTACTGTGTTTTGAATAGTTCAAATTGTATTTACTGAGACCATTAATAGACGTTCATAGCTTTTAGGCAGCATAAAGTACCCATAAAGAATGCAGCTGAAAGCTAAACTTCCTTACAACATAACTAGCCATCATTACTGGTCTTTTTTGTCTAAATTTGCTTTAACTATAATGTTAAAATTGGAGGGTTTGAAAAAATAAAACTAACTCAGATCTATTGTGCACATACATGCATGTACAATCCAAACTATTCTACAATTCTGTTCTACACTGTGACACAATATATGCAACTTAATTTATAACGGTGACATGAGGATGAAACTTAAGTTTGTACTGTAGTTGCAGTGTAATTGTAATTTTAGTGTAACTACCTTTGCACATCCTCAGTGCTCTTGCCCATCAGTTCACTGAGTGGTCCAAGACCGGCCCCTGCCAGCTTGTACACAGATGATACAATGAGCTGATTTGAGACAAGGTAACTGACTAACCTGATCACTTCCAAACAAAACACTCAATTAGTTGCTATAGGACCTCTCCATACAGGACTTTCAGGTAGCCTCAGAGAAGAAGGAGGAGCCCAGGAGGTTCCTCCTGTGCACAAGACAGTGAGAGGCACTGTTCATCGCTTCAGGGTGCTAACGACCATCCTGGGTAGGGACGTTGGCTGACCCAACAGCTCCCCAAGCAGTCTGCTGGAAAAATAACCAAAAAGTAAATGGACAGGATACTTGCCAGTAGACAACAGAAACTATTTCTGCAAATGCAGATAATGTCAGGTATGACAGTCTTATGCACACAATTAACACAGGAGGTGTTTTGTACGTAGCTTAAGGTAAACTCTAGCAACGGATCACAGGTGCTAGAGTACTCACATAGGACCACAGACCAGCTGTATGTAAGACTTGAGAATAAATGCAGCCTTAGTTTGGGGAATCTCCTCTGATCCAGCTGACGATGCCCTGGAAGGACAGAGCCTACTACCACTTGCCATCATCTGGACAATGACTGACAGCTCCACTTGAGAGATCTGAACATCCACACATTACACTATGCAAAAGCTCTGAATAAACTAGCTTTCTTAAAACAAACACACTGTCCACCAGTGCTGCACAACACCACTGAGTTGTAATTCTTCAGTAAAATTAACTGAAGTTAAAAAAACAGAGATTTTGACCTAAGCAATAACTGCACACCTCTGTCAAAGTCTCTGAAGTAAGACCCCCCACCTGCTACTATTCTATTACTAAGTCTCAAATACAAAATAAAATTATCCCAAAGAATACACAGAGGTTTAGATCTGACACAAGAAAGTCTAGGTAAGCAAACAATAAATATAACTGAGCCTGTTAGGGCAAGACAGCCCTTCGTTTTGCCTATTTCAAAGGGTTTCTTGGACACATGAGTCAGCAGCAGTAACCATGTAGTACCACAGTCACACTTTTGAGTTGGTAACTTCCCTTTGAACAAAGTCTTTGGCTGTACAGACTCTGCCTGCCTGACAGATCGCACACACAGGCTACGCGGGTAGGGTCTGTCCAGAAGCAGGTACGTTGGATGGAAAGCTGCCAGCACAGCAGGGCTCCCAGAAGCTGTTTCAGGGCTGGTTGTTTCTCCCTCTTCAAGTATGGACCTCCTTAGCTGCACTTTCACTTCAACTTCTAGTTCAAATGCAGCTCTAGGTATCAGAGTGGATCCCTCCTGTGTTTTCAAAAGACTTTGAAACTGTAACGAGTGCTGCTCTGGTTTTTAACAGCACAGGAAAATCACTTGCTTTCATCTTTCAATAATTAAAAATCATAACAAAACAAATATTCAAGGGGTTATGGATCCAGTGCTCACTGTAATTTAAAAGCCCGTAACTCATCTGGAGAGTGTTTGTCTTCAAACAGACTAATTAATAAATTCAACCTTTCCTCTGCATGACTGATGAACCAGCATACAGCTTTCTGCCTTGGATATTAAAATGTTTTTTGTTTCTTTTGGGGTTTTTTAAATGATTTTTGGTTTGGAGTTTTCAGGAATTTTTTTGAGGTATAATTTTAAGACTATGGTCTTGCAGAGACGACAGAAAGATGATCTGTATTCTGTATGCTCAACCAATAGGTTTAAAATGTTTGCTCAGAAAAAGAAAACAATATCCTATCAATATAAACTCACCTTTATTTAATTTCTTTTCATTCTCTTTTTTCCCCCCTTGGTTCATCTACTACTGAAACCTGCTTAATTATTTAAAACAGATTTCTCTATTGCCTTGTTAATAATACATTGCTCCTGCTGTGGAAAAAGTGAAGCAAACTCACCTCCATGAAAACACTTCACTTTTGGAGAGATCAGAATTGAGAAAATCTGGCAACTGAGAACTCCAATGTTGAAATAAAATACATGAAACCAAAAAGAACAGAGAAGCAAAACAATGCAGCTCAGTTCTGCTCTACCTGAAAGATTTGTCTTCAGCTCTGAATTTCTACTTCACAAAACCAAACCAGCCATGTACGTGATTTTACTTTATATTAGCCTTTATTCTAACATTGTACCACCTCAAGCTTCTGCAGAGGAACAGACTGTGAACGCTGATGAGAAGGGATTTGCAAAAAACAAAGTCTTGGCACACAGCAACAAACTGCATGCAGGTCAATAAAACTTGGCTTTTAGATCTGTAACCCCATGGACAACTGAATGGACCTCAGAAAAAGGTCATGCTATTCAGTTCTGAAATAGAGAATGTCTCCCTCCAAACCACTGTTTTCTCCTGATTATGGCAGAAGTGAAACAGGCAGCCTGCTTCTCTTCTCTGGACATGAGAGGGCAGAAATGCTCTTTAAATCCCAGCCAAAAAAAAAATCTATTTGAGCTTCTGCGCCTTTCAGTGCTTTTCTCAGCAGGTCTCTCTACTTCCACAACTCAGCAACCCACTGTTCTCAAAGCTTTTTTAGACCTTCCATACATTTTATGCACCATAGTATTTAATAATAATCTGAGATATTTTACTACACAAAACTATTCCCTTTTCCCCTTGAACATGTGTTCATCCTTAAGTCCAGATCCATGTATTGCAGATGTCTTCTATTTAGACCGTTCAACACCACTATTTCTGTGCTTGGTGAGGCACATTCACAGGAGGCTTCTGGTGGGGAATCTGACAGAGAATAATGATGGGCAGGAGCTACCTAAATGAGATGTGGGCTTTCCCTTCCACTGCGATAACTGTGTGCATCTAGAAGAACACCTTTTCCTAAAGGGTATGTCCCTCCAGCACTCTCAGAGACGTGTGTACCATAAGTTCCATGCTGGTCCCCAGCTATGCACATTACTCAGCACAATGTGAGCCAATTCTCTCCCATTTCACGCTCAGAAAACACAACCCAGCCACAGTTCCATAGTCTTTTCCATTACAGGTCAGTTTCCTGATATCACATTTCTCGCAGTTGTGCAGCTCTAACTGCTACTGTATTTGAAAAAGATACCCTGACGAGGCCGTATCCAGGTGACAATCTGCCTTGGTTTAAAAAGTGTTCTGATAAACAGATTTTGGAAATATATGTCAATTGTTCACATCTCATATGTGTGGCAAACTTAAAAAATATTGCTGCATTCATTCAAAGGACACTGAGATAATTTTTCAGCTTTTATCCAACACACAAGTACAACACCTTTCCCACAAACTAGATG
This sequence comes from Tetrax tetrax, assembly GCA_009806455.1. Classification (NCBI taxonomy): domain Eukaryota; kingdom Metazoa; phylum Chordata; class Aves; order Otidiformes; family Otididae; genus Tetrax; species Tetrax tetrax. The sequence continues at coordinate 369,739 of WHYT01017877.1, forward strand.
TCCAGACTGTCTCTTATTCAAGTGAAAGCATGCATCACTAAACCAGTGTGCACAAGGCATAAGACAGCAAATACTCTCCATTGTTAAATATTAAGCAAGTACTTCCATACACTACTCATTTATTCACAGAAGTCTGCTACTTGCATCCTATATCACAGGACTACCGGAATTTATTACAGCAGAATTGTCCATGGGCTGTGAGCAATTTTCTTTTTCTTATATAGCTACCAACATTTCTTTTGAGGAGAAATACATAGAAATGACTGAAATTCCTGCCAGATTAAACTGTGACTAAACCTGGAAACAGGACATCTTAAAAACACACAGTCATCTGTAGCTTTCTTATTGTCGCAGTCATTGCATGTCTTTCCTAACAGTGCCAAACGACTCAGCTGCAGGCTAGCTGAAGACTTCTGGATTGTTAGCTTCTCAAAATAGTCTCTGGACACTTTCAACTGGTATTCTACCAAACATTCTGCTGTGAATGTATCATCCAAATGCCCAGCACTGAGGAGTGACAGTCGCTCCCTTGTGAAAAAAAGGCAAAGGAGGTTGTCGTATTTAATGAGGCTCAACTGCAATTCATTCTTCCGACTCCTTGGCTTCATTGCTCTCTCGTGAAGAGCCCCTAGCTCAACAGAAGTGACTGCTATTTGGATCTAAAGAGGTCTTACCAGTTTCAATATCATATGACTAACACAAAATGTTTACAACTATTTTCAACTAAGTTTTATCTCTAAATGTAAAATGGTTTTGTTAAAAAACAATGTGGGGCCAGTTTTCAACGTAGACCTGCAAAATAACCGAAGGTAATAAAAGCAGCCAATTCGCATCACTTACCTGAAGCTCCTTGATATTTCTAGGGAAAGAAAAGGGGGTCTGCCTGAAGGTAAAACACTCTCTTTATGCAATTCCTTCTTATTTCAAGACCAATGTTATGAATCAGACTGAATAACATCTCTGGCATATACAGGTTACACTGTAAAGCTCCTATCTCCTCAAGAGAGACAGAAGAAAAATCTACATTTAGATGAATGGGCTTCAACTATATTTTTGTTATAACTGATCACACATGGTCACTTAATCAACACAATCCAATTTTGCACAATTTACTGCTAAGCAATTCTAGGAATGCTTTGTTAAAGAAAGCAGACTGTTCAGACCGTTCATGAGCTGGCATCTGAACGAAAGAGTCGAGTAAAGTAAATACATACCTCATGTTCAGTGAAAAATAAAATTCCTACCCTGTTCCAAGTCCCTTCTTCTACAACATGTATTCCCTTCAATCTTATACAGATCTTCTAAACTATTTGCTTAATTTACTTTTTCTTTCCAAGAACACAAACTGTCTGCACATCTACAATCATCACTTATCTTTGCACTGAGCTATACCAACTGCCATTATACAACACTGTTTTGACTACAGCCAGTACTTAAAATCTCAGTCAAGTTATTATCTGACAGGAAATGAAAAATATTGAATGAGAACTGAACTTTGGATGCAAAATGGAAACCCCTGTGTACTTCAGGAGATAAATAATTACAGCTTTTTGAAATTTTTAAAGAAGTTAGTTAAAAATATTTTTTTTCCTGTACAGAATAACCTGGGAAGATTGCTGTAGCCCTCCATATGACTGCTGATCAACTCTGTAACAGACAAAATTTTTAAAATATTTGTAGAAGTAATTTTTGCAATATAGATTTAAAAAAAGTTTCAATTAAACTATGAAGAAATCAAAAACCAACCCAAACATACTCATGACTGTGTGTTTCCAACAGTTTTCAAGGAAAAATATAATCTGGAAGCTACATATCTCAATTAGCTTGCATGTTTTTTCAGCTACTCAAACACCATGCTCCAAAAATCACTTCCCATTTGTAGCACACTAGCCTTCACTGTTTTGCAGGCAGTTAAAAAAATCAGAAGACTGTTATAGATCTATGCAACATGTGATCTTTTTTCACCATATGAATTCACTTTGCAGAGGCTGAGGTGTTTTGGATAGTTCTGATGCATTCTTAGAAGGCTACAATAATTCAGTTTAAAACACTGAGCAACACACAAAAAGTTCTGTCTTTCAATGTTCTTCCAAAAAACCCAAAGGTCATAAAAAATGTTTCACAGCAATAAAAAGGATGAAGCAGATGTTTGCAGTGCAGTTATCCTTGAAGTGATAGCATGGGTCCATATGACAGACTATTTTTGGCCCAGTAAATTTAGCCTACCAGCTCTTTTCATATCAGGCATAAATTTATTGCAGTTAACAGTTGTTTATGAGTTTATGTTATTAGAAATGCAGAAGATCTAGAAAACTTCAATTAAAGATTATCGTACAGGCAGCTGGAACCACAAACTGTGAACTGATTCTGATCCAAGTTATGCCACATGCCAAAAGCCCAGAATTTCAGAAATGCTGATGTTGTAAATCTCAATGATGGCCTTCAATACTTGGGTTGTTGGAGAGTGAATATATTTTACAGAGATAATGAAATATACTGAACTTCTTAGCACATTTTTAGAGCCTGCAAGTAGACAAAAAAAAACCCTGCAACTTTTCTGCAATATGAATCTGATGTCTGATACCATCATAAAGAATATTAAGAGATTTCTGATGGAACTGTTAGGATTATTATGTGACAGAAAATGAAATGTAGAATCCTAGAGTTAACTGAAACACACAAGGACAGATAGCAGAAGTCAAAGTGTTCAGTAGCTATCGTAAAATACCTGACGGCAGTAAAAAAAATTAGCAGCAAAACAGAGCTTCGTGTGACAAATTCTTGTCTCGTATAACTAGGGTTAGCAGTGCTTCATAAGGAAAAATCTGGCCCACTGATGATGCATATGCTTACCTCTTACATGCCCTCTAGAGTATAAATTTTAAATAGACAAAGCACTATATACTTTACTGAAGGATGAGTCACAGAACAAGAACAAAATGTCCCCTCCTTCACTGCCATGTATGTCACAATTAAAGGAACAAGACATACATAACCTGAGAGCTGAAAGCTTTGTATACTCACATCTCCATCTAGTGGCCTCTGGTCGTCAGAGTCCCTGGTTGGACTGATGTCCTGCCTCATCACCCAGATAGGTTCTTTAGGTTCATCAGGGGTATAAGGAGAACGGATGGTTCTTGTCTTCACTTCCTCAATAGCCTCTTTAATATCCTTGATGGCCAGTGAAATTGCATCTCTCTTTTCCTTGCTGTACCTCTGTACAGATTCTCCAGAGCTGGATGTAACTCGAGAACCAGCTGGGAGCTGGCCATTGCTTTCATGCCCACCACCAGGAAGAGCATGATCATGCTCCAAACTCTGCTCCGCCTCTGGCATGTCTTCAGCTGCCTTGTCTAAGCTCTGGGAGCTCATGCTCTGCTTCACCTCTGCTACAATCTGATCAATGTCCTCCTCTTGTTCGTAACTGTCCATTCTTGGGTAGGGCGCAAACTCTGCCTCCTTCTCAGGGCTGTCAGACTCTCCGTCAGACCGTTCATCATAATGGTGAAGGCGGGCACCGAGTGCCTCCTTGCGGTAATTGTCAGCTTCCTCCCTTTCTCGCTCGTACTGTTGGATCCCCTCTCTAACATCAAGGTCTGGTGTATCTCCTATCTCCTCATACACATGCTCCTGCAGTCCATAGTCAGCGTAAGGCTCAGCATACTGCTCATCCTCTCCTCGGTGGAAGAGCCGATGTGTGTAGACATAACCCGAGTAGGCTGCATTCATGGCTTCTTCGTGTTCGATGGAATGGAAATGTAAGTGATTGGGCAATGTTCGGTTATGAATGGCCTCGCCGTGCTCAGCCTCGGCATTCTCCGTGTACTCCTCAGACTCGGGTCTGTACTGCACCGCATACGCACTCTCATCCTCATTTTCCTGAACTCTCTCAGTGTCGTAACTGTCCTCCACTGTGGCTATCACATCCCCTTCTGCAGTATCCGTGTGATTGTGGAAACCACTCTCAGTGCTGGCTGACCGAGCTAACATCCCTTCCTCCTCCTGCCCAGACAGGCCTCCTTGGCTGCTGTTTGTATTCCTTGGGTAGCGAGTTGCATACCGCTGCTCCTCTTCCACCTCAGAGTGCTCCAGGTCAGCCTCCACTGACTCGTTCACTGCTCCATTTGCTGGCTCTTCACTTACCTCCCCCTCAGGCAGTCCAACCAAATGGTTCATGGCAAGTTCTGGTGGGTAGGTCACTTATTCCAATGACATTTTGTCTATCACAGCTGGAAAGAAATAAAAAAAAAACCCTCTGACGTTATTCTTAAAAAAAAAAAGTGGGGTCAATAAACAGAAGCAACAAAAGCACCCTTCCTTCCCCAGCAGACAAACATTTAACTTCATCATCTCCGAAGTCAGATGACAGCCAGCACAACAGTATGACCTCCCATGCAAACGATCTCCAACAGCAGCAATCAACAACACTCCCCTTGGGGACTGCACTTCTCACCTCTATGGACAAGTTCTTTGTGGAAGAATAACTTCCGAATAACTCCCTGGGGATGCTCCTATGTACTACCTTGGCCTTTCAAGGATATTGGCAGGCGCATGTTAGAAAAGCTAACTTTTGCCAGGGGCTCAGCCATGGTAGAGATACGACAGAAACATTCCACCTTTGCTCCACCATTCTCCCTGCAGCTCACTAACTCGGTGCAAAGGAAGGATGCTGTAATGTAAAATGACAGATTTAGTCCCATCACAGGAGTCTGCAGTTCCTCAGATACATGACAACTATGCGTACCACACTTCTTCAGCATGGTATCTTCAGCTGAGGTATGCATATTTAAAAAATCATTAGAAATAAAAATGCATTTTCAGAGTATCTGAAGTACCTGTTCCTTCTTCCTAGAGAAGCACATGACAGCTAGATACACATAGTTACCTTCCTGGAAGGTACCTATAACAATTTCAGATGGTTTCTGCACGAAACATCCTCTCTGTAACATGGAGACAGCATTACTAATACTCATAACCACAACCACATTGAGACTAGTGAGGCATTTTAGCATTGCTGACTTTGAGAAAAATCTCAAAAGATGATATAATTACTAGAGAGGCCTGCCAGTAATAACAAATATGCAGGAAAACCCTGTAAGAACACAGAATAGCTTCTACAAGTTTCGTAGAGTGAACAGGCCTGTCTAGCTCAGAAAGTTTCATTTTTATGTAACAGCTTCAGCTATTTTGAACCTTGCCCTATGTTTTTAAAATGTAGTGTCATAAAAAAGACTTTTTATGTCATTTTAGGTCCCTAAGTCAACCACATATCTGTAAGTAAAATAGAACTCTAGTCTGTGGCTTGTTGACAAGTACTAAAAGAAAAGGTACCTTTTGGAAGACTTCTGACTTGAAGGATCTATAACAGCATCTGTCAATTACCAACCAATTAAAAAAATTAATGTGACTGTAAGTTAGAACTTGACCCAAATCTACTGAATTGAGGCAGGGAGGCTCAGGTGACACTTTGCTGACTAAATGAGCTCTGTGCAAAAGAGCGGTGGGAATAGCTTCCCGTGATGAGAAAGCAACAGTAATTTCAGTTGCCTTCTATCAGAAAAGCTGACAGGCAGGCAAGGCTATGTGGGAGTCACTCCCACTAAACCTCCACGGGAAATCTAGCGGGTGCAGCTTCCCGCTCAGTAAACACATCTCCTTGTCTTTGTCACACCTAATGCTTTAGCCTTTAAAACTTAGGAGTCTTTAAAAAAATGGAAACAAAATACATCCTGACCCGTGTTCCAGATCTTTTAATTTTCAGAAACTGCCCATACATAGCTTTTGCAAATCCAGCATGCTGTCTTTAACCTCTACTTGCCTTTCCCACCCTCATCACAAGGGAGAAAAATATACAGTTTATCATACAGTATATAAAAAATGCAGTTGTAAAATAATAGCTAATAAATAATTTCAACTGAACAGATAAAATGGTCTACACAAGCTAATCCTTTTCCAAAATAACTATGAAAAAACTCAGTTTGTTTTTTTTCCAGCTAAGATGGTATGTTAGTAAGAAGCCTTCAGTGACAAGGTAAGGTCTTTTCCAGCTCAGACTTACGAGAAATTAGGAAAGAACAGGCAGAATACAGGAGCGTATGCAGGTGTGTGCCAGAACTAAGAAACCACTCTCCTCCCTGCAGCAAGTGACACATTATATAAGAAAACAAGAACAATATTGGAGAGCTTTCCACTTGAAGCCCACAAAAAGAAGGCTGAAGATACCAAGGCACAAAAGCACTTTGAAAAGCCCACCCCAAGCAGGATTTCCTGCCTCCAGTTAAGTCAGTTATAAAATTTACATTGCCTTGCACATAGACAGAATTAGGCTAAAATAGAGGACAGTTTAAAAATTCTGCCTTAAATCTGCTGCATTCAAAGCAGCCCCTGACTCAGACCTAAGTGCCATTGGTCACCCACAGAAAAAGGGTAGTAGCAGCTGAAAGAAATGAAGTTACACATAAACACGGGATGACACGCTGTCTGAAATCTTCATCACATGTATCCTGTCACATCTTTAACTGAATTATGTTAAGTTAGAAAAGAAGGCAAAATTCAACTACTTGAAGGCTACCTGTACCTCAAGTCAAATAAGGTACCACAATATTTACAAAAATGAAAGTTCTGATAATATCTGAAAATATGTGATCCTGTTTTATAAGTCTTGATACAGGCTCACAGCATCACTGACATGTCTAGCTATGAGAAACAAATTACAGAGATTACAAACCATACAGAATATTGCTGAAAACCACCTGAGGACCCCAATATTTTCCTTTTGCAAACCAAAAGTTTTCAAAGTTCCACTTGTGAAATTGCCCTAATTTGAAGAGCGATCTAAGATTAACTTCAAATGTTGTTATCTTGAAAATTTCCATGTTGTGTCTCTTGAGGGGATGAAGAGGAAACTTTAAGCTTTACTTAAAGCTTTTTACTGAAAAAGGCCCTCTTCTGCTTGCCCTTCCTCCAACAGTTTCAAGTTAATTTAACTTTTTAATTTTACAAACAATAAAACATTATTTTTAAATATATTTTGACATTTTCAAAAAAAAATGAAATTTTGATTGTCAGAAAAGAAGATAAGTTCACTTATAAAATTCAGCCTGAATAAATGCCCTTAGGTCACCTAAGCCCTAATAATTTTCCATTAAAAGTAGGCTTCTAAGTCAAGTACATTTATTTGACTATTTAACAATCAATCTTTAGGACAGTAATTTAAAGAATCCCCTATTAAGGTTGGGGTTTAAAAGCACTAAATCCCTTTTCATATGTGGTAGCTGGAAGACTATAAAGAAACACATTTTCAAATTTTTAGTAGTATCTCCCTTAAGCAGACACAAGGTCTGCCTGATTTTTCTTACTAGGGCTTCAAAAAGCATGTTACTTCCAGCAAGTAAACAAAAAATCAATAACCTACACAAAATGCGATAGATAGAAGAGAATATAAGCAAGAGAGGTCATCTGTCCTTGGAAATAAAGACACAGCACCCATCTGAAAGATATTGTACTCTCACATTAATGACCCAGAAGAGCAGCTGTGCTCCAGTAACCAAACGTATCTTGGAAAGTGCTCTGTAAGCACTCCTAGCTTTGCACTTAGGACTTGATGGATGAATTTGTCTCCAAAATAGGGAAATCAGAGGTTGATTATGACTGCAACTAGCTCTTTGTTTGAGGTTAAACTACCTTCCTTCCTGTAAAGAAGAAAAATTAAACATCTCCAGATATTTCTCAAGCAACATAAAGAAAAAGCTTAAAGGTTAAGGATTTTTATCTGCTACTTTATATCAAAAAAAAAAGAAGCACTTAAAACACCACCAAAGGGCATATTATTATCTCGGAGTAAGACCACAAGATCAATGGCCAGTGCTACTCAGGAAAAGACATGCAAAAAAAAAGAAGAAAAAGGTGAAAATATGAGTGTTCGGATTCCAATTTGGTCTGTTATTTGTTTCCCAAGCCCCGATGTATAATTGTTTGCTTTCTCATGCATGCAGGCAGAAATGAAGCTTTGTTTCATTATTTCAAATATGTCTCTTAGAGTTTACTTACAGGAGCACTGCATCGTATTTCCTCAGTCTAACCCTGACTTCTTGGAACAGAAGATCACACTTTCGATAGGTCTGTGTACTACTGTTACTGTCCGAAAACAAAGCTGTGTGCCACGTGGAACCCAGACTACACCTACACACGCACATAGACACTGCTTTTGTCACTTATAGGATAACAGGATGACTCAGTTAGGAAGGGACTGGAGGAGGTCTCCACTCCAAGCCCTGCCCAAAGCACAGCCAGCCCTGAGCTCAGACCAAGCTGCTCTGTCCTGGGGCTCTGTCCTGTTGGGGCTTGACAACCTCCAAGGCTGGAGATGGCACAACCTGTCTGGGCCCCAGCTCCACTGCTGGGCTGTCCTTGTGGGGAAAATGCTTCTTCATTATACGCAGTTTTAATTTCCCCTGTTTCAGCATGTGTCAGCTGTCTCTGACCCACCCTCCCAGCACACACTACTGTGAAGAGCCTGGTTGCATCTCCTCCATCCCATGGGCTGTTGTTGGGTGACTGAAGTCATCCCACCTCCCAGCTGAACTAGCCCCCATCCTGCAGCCTCTCCTTGCAGGGCAAAGGTTCCAGCCCCACTGTCTCAGTGGACTCCCCTCACCTCCCGACAGTTCGTCAGTGTCAGTCCTGGTACTGCCAAACTGAAGGCAGACAGGGTCTGGCAGGCACCAAGCAGAGGGGACAGTCCCTGCCTTCTCCTGGCTCTCAGGGCCATGTCCTGCTCACAACGCCCCAGGTGCTGCTGCCCCTTTCTTTGCTGCCTGGGCTGTGCCCCACAGCTGTTCCTTGGCCACATCAGCCTCAGTCTGTATCACTGCGAGAGGTATTTACATCCATACACTTCTGAATTAATATTTTCATTTATAAGAAGCATAATTGTTATTTTGCAGAACTTCTGCAAGAGAAAAGTTAGTATGCCAGCTGAGTACGTAAGCAAAAATAGTTTTGTCTTCCTTAAAAAAGCTTCGAACATATTTACGCATGTCTTCTGTATCCTTTGAACATACTTCCCCATAACTCCAAGCCACACTAAAAGCAGGGAGACTTCCAACTGAATTAGCAAAGGTGTCTTGCCCCAGGTGTAAGTTGTCTTGGCACGTTCTCTGAGGAATTTTACAAAGCACCTATGCTTTTCCAGACTCCAGCAATACGCCAATGTTTGACTTGTGCAGATACAGTTACAGGAATAGAAAAGCCTTCTGCTTTCTACTAAGGTATGTAACTTCCACAAGGGGGGAGCTTCTACCTGCATCAGCCTTTTCTGTCCACAACTAGCCTAAGAGTACACAGATTCCTAATAAAAAGGAAGGAAATACTGTTATTAAAATAAAAAAAAAAAATATTTTAAGCACCTGCCCATGCTTACAACATTGGCTTGGCCATGGCACCTCAAGGAAGTCCTGTGCCTAACAAGATTACTACAACGAGCCAAAGATCAAGCACTGTGGCACAAGACTCACTGGCTTACTGTTTAGGTTTCCACACAACTGAAAGCACATAAAAAGCCGAATTTTGGACATAACAGAGGAAAAAAATGCAAACCCATGAATTTATGACCAAAGAACCACTGAGCTACTAGAACAGGACTGTTACAGGAGTTAAGTCTGTGGCAGAAAAATAAACAAAACCTACAAATTATTGGGAAGATAATAATTACATCTATTGTTTAGAGATGAGTAGTTATAAACTTCTCCATATATAACACAATCAAACAATATGTTACTAACATCAGAGATCCACAAGGAACAACAACGAATGGAGTACGCTAGCCACAGTGGAATGAAAGTGAACTGGATGAAGCTGCAGTATGCGCCTGAGTGACCCAAAGCAGATCATACATCAGATTTCAGTTTGCTACTGTTTCTAAACAGTAGGCTCTCACCAGAGTATAAAATTCTGTGGTAGAAAGGGTGAACATGTGTCAGCAGCAGACTTCTCAAACCAAATAATCTCAGACTAACCTTGTGATCACAGAGAATTAACACAAATTTCTGCTTCCAGTTTTAAAATTGTTTACATCAGCTCCTAAATATCTATTTTAATTAAATTGACATCCTAACTAAAGAAACCTGAACAAGTCACACAACTCTCTTGGGGAGTCTGGAAATGTCATCACTCCCTGGACCACAGATAACAGAGTACTAGGACCACACAAAGTTTTTGCTCAACAGTATTTTTAACTCTCCATTTTTTAATTTTATGTACCTACTTTTGGTTTTGAACTTCTTCTTTTGGTAACACAACTTCATCCTTGCTGCAAGTCTTCAAAAGCATACTCCCTTTTCACCTACTGCAGCACATAAACTGGTGAAACTACAGAAGATCATGTTACAAAAATGTATAATAAATGTCTTTAGATCTTTTAATAAGATTTGAAAAGTATGTTAGGAAGAAAAAGATAAATTATTATTATTTTTATTACTTATAATTTACAAATTTAACAGCTTACTGAAACCAGAAATTATTTACTGCCTACGCAAATCACTTCCATCCGTTTTTAACATGGGCTTAAAACAGACAAGAAGCAGCATTTTGCAAGTCTCCAATTCACAAGAACTTATTTCAGAAAGTAATAATTAGCTTTAGGCATCCTAGTTATCAAACTGAATATCTGAAAAAAAAAATCAGTTTCCAGTTCCATTGAACCTGAGCACACTGATCAGTATGAAGTCAATTATGAAGATAATAGACATAGGATCAAAAAAAAAAACAAACCCCAAAAACCCACAAAAAACCACAAAATCAGCTCCTTCATTTCCTGCCCATGAGCCTCCTTCCTCCAGGCCCATGCTTGCCCCTCATGTAAAGAAAGGGGAGCTGAGAGAAACCTTCACCTGACACAAAAGAACCCCAGACTTTTGGTAACAGTAAATAGATCTAGAATTGTCAGAGTTAATGAGCTCTCAAAGAACATTAACTTCTCTCCCCTTCCAATTCCCATTTTGTTCAAAACTAAAATTTAAACTTAAGCAAGAAACACCATTCAGTAACCTTCAATGTAGATAGGCCAGATCTCATAAGTGCCTAAAGATGAGTGAGAAGAGAGAGACAGGTCTCTTGAGAACAGGGCTGGTAATGTTTTAGGGTACTGGAGACAGAGTGTGCTCTGCTCAGAAAATGAACAGACCCTTCCCATCAACTTTTAACACTGAAGTCCTGCCTACATAAACAGAAGCAATGGACTCTGGAAGTATTTAAAGCCACTCATCTGCTGCTAGAGGAAGGTTAACTGGTTTTATGGCCCAAACAGAAGACATGAACCAAAAGCAGCTGAGAAAAGTCTTGATAAGATCCACAGGCAACCTCTGCAGTAAGGGACAACCAAAGATGCTTAAAAAAAACCAAATCACAAATCCCAGATTTTAACTGGTTGAGTGAATAAATCTGACTGTTCTCACCAAGCAGAATGATTAAGCATCGTAAGGAAAAGTCCTATAACAGTGAAGCTAAGGAAATCCGGGGTTCTCTTTCACTCTGCTGTGAGTCTCTGACTGGTTTTATTCCTGGATGTGTTATGGATTACATCTTTACTTACCAGCTGGATAATCTAAAATTTTGACCACTGCAATTGTTACTCTGGTATTTAAACCACAGTTACTGAAAAATAAATTTCCAAAGAAGAAAGAGAAATTTAAAAAGTATATAAGCAACGCCAAAGCATAACAACATTTAAGATCGATATTACAATGTGAGACTAGCTTCAATCTCTATCATAGGAACAATTATTACAAATGAATCTTTACTAAATCTGAGCATATGGTTTGTTGTATTTTACCATTTTTTCTCCCCTGTAAAAAGGGGCAGAGTTGTCTCAGAGAGCACCGTGGAAAATGCTGACTCTCCGATAATGAATTCTGAACGCAAATGGTGTTACCTTTACACAAGTGATATCTTTATAGCAATGAAAACTATGTATTTCTCTCTATTTAAACAAAGAGGGATTAGACCTGTGCTACAAAAAGCCCCTAAATTGACCCAGCAAGCTCAATATCCTTTGTATCTCCTTTCAGACATCATTAATAGTGTGATAGGGAACAACTGCAGACAGAGCTAAAAAATACAATCCAGTAAGCTGCAGGGCACGGCTGTCTTTGCGGTGAGTAGGAAGCCTCAAGTTTCACTCCCAGAGAGTAAGAACTAGTATGTCCAAAAAGCTCTTGGATCTTCCTCCTCTGCCTAAACATAAAGACTTCATGTAACCTTTCTGGTTGAGACAATCTTACTTGGCTGAATTCCTGGTCAGTGCTGCGCAGCCTTGATGCACTGTATCTTGCAAGGCAGAAGACATACCAGCCAAGAGAACACTCAGCATTTCTCAAAACTTCTGAGTCACTTGGTCTTCCTGATTTAATAACTTGAAATTACATTGTGAGGGGAAAATCAAGTTTATTAATTTTTTTAGAGAAAGTAACAACATTTTCAGTGAGTTAAACTCTATAAATTTTTTAATTCTTTAATGCAATCAAGCTACAGGCTGTGTCAGGTACACAGAAACATCTGGATGGTGTTGAGAGCACTTCAAGAAAACGACAAGGGTCTTCCAGAAGCCAAGAGAAGACCCCTCAGCAAATATGCAGCCTTCAGCAAAACCAAGTTAAGCAACAGACCGTTCAGTCCAGCTAGGCAGTCTGTTATTCTAATCGGCAGAAGTTGCAGAACACTGCTTCCAGGAGACATCATTGCAAAGAAAAAAAGGCTAAAGTAGCAGAAGAGTAGACGTGGAGGGGAAAAAAAAAGCCTCTAGGACACCTAAGCAATAATTTATTTACTACTTAGATGCATCTGTTACAAATCTAGTAGTTACCAAGACAACTGAGCAACACATCTTGATCTAAAAATCTGTTTCCTATCTTCCCAAACCCTAATCCAAAAGCACAGCATCAACTCATTGAAATGGTACAGAAATAGTGCTGAAACCCCAGTAACTTCCTAGATTGTGTTATATGATCAGTAACAGGATTTGCTCTGAGGCATTCATTGTTACCTGACAGGTTCAAGCTAAGAATTCTCCCTCATGAAAAGCAGTCATGGCTCAGGCAGCATAAAAGTAAGAGACCTGATCCTCCTTTAATTAATTTTATTTCAGATGTTTCAAAGGAGCTATACACAAGTGAAGCTGGAAAGTAGGATAGATGGGATACAGAACTTGATTACCTTTCGTAGTATAACATGGACTCAAAAATGTACCACTGCCTGGCAACTGTAACACCTAGCTACAGAAAACACCAGATTTTACAATCCCTATCCCCCCAGCCAGCTTCATCCTAGGGGAAAAAAAAAAAGCCTCAAAACCAAAAACTCTTATTTCAATAGTTATTTCAAATAGACTTATATTTATTACTTGTTTTTTGGCAACTACTTTTTCTATAAAGGCTTGAAAAAGGCAATATGCAAGATGTGGAGATGTTATTCAGACTGGGGAAGAATGAGGAAGATGGAGAGATGAGGTAACTAAAATCCCAAAGTATTTGATCACGGTGGGCATCAGCTCTTTTCCATCCCCTTCTTACCATTCAAAACAACAGAAATAACGTTTTCTAGGTACCATACCACAAACTCCTTTTCAAGGACCTGATGTATACCTGGATTACATTATTGAGAAGATTTTAAGGATGAGATAGTTTGTCTCTTCTTTCTGAGTGACAGCAAGAACATTGCAGCCCATATTTGCTTCCATTCACAGAAATCAGGTAAGCAAGAGCGTGTAAGAGCTGCAACCCATCAAAACCTTGCGGAGAAACTGTGAAATCCCACTAACAATGAGATTTCATTTAAAGCTACAGTCACAACTAAAAACTTACAAATTTACACAAAAAAATAAAAAGATAAAATCTTAGTGGTTTCAAGCTGCACTATTCCTATAATTAAATGCTACTTCAACAGATTTGAGCTTGTATCTATACAACTTTAATTCTCAGGGAGAAAAACAAAACTCACAACAAACAGAAACTACAGAACAAAACAAGAGATGCAAAGAAGGAAGTAAGAATGCATAGATGTAGCTTAAAATTAACTTCTTAAATTAACTTTTAAAATTAACTTTTAAAATTAACTTTTTTCTCCCCCGTACATGGACAGCTTTCTCTTCTACTTACTTTCTGTTAGCATTTTAGCCCACATGGTAAGCCCCATCTCATCTCCAACCACCAAGTTCTAGTAACACCTGGAGATCCTTTTACTTCTTCTATTTCAAGGACAAGTTTCTGATTCAGTTCACATTAAAAAAAAAACAAGCACAGACCAGCTCACGAGTTTCCAAAGGCTTGAAGTCTTGCGACTTCCATTTTCTCACAGATTTGCCGCTGTGTCACAGTCCTCTCCAAAACGACATGGAAGAATACCATACATCTGCTTCCCAAGCACAGTCCTGAGTGATCAGAGAAAAAATTCCCAAGCACATCTTTCACTGCTAGGAACTTTCTGAAATACCGTGGCCGCTTGTCAGCACCAGAGCAGATGCATCACTAGGCAACACACACCAGATCTTCAGCTGCAAGAGGTCTGTCTGGCCAGACCAGCACCTACCTGGATTTGACTGGCCTCAGCAGACCTGTCTGCCTGCTACGGGCTTCCCAAATGCAAACTTTTTTCTAGCCCAAAACATTAAGAATTTCTACACCTTCAGTGACTTAGGAAGCAAGATACACCCTTGTGCTCCTCCCCAGAGCTGATGAGAGAAGGTTAGTTACACAGACAGGGAGGACATCAACATCACTCTTCTATGCACCGAGGAAGAACTTGACTGAGACCTACTTTTCAGCACAAGCACATTTCTGTTAGCGGAACCAGTTGCTCCAAGGCAACTACACATGAAATCTGTTCTCCAGAGATAATTAAACCCTAATGAAGGCTGGCATCTCTCCACATCTGCAGCTCAGAACAGAACTTGAAGAGTAGTAGTAATTGCACTGTACACAGCTCAGGGTCCTCCGATCTGTTTCTCAAATGCCAGCTTGCTTAGAAATTACAGTCTGAGCAAGGTAGATGGGAGCAATGCCTGGCTACAGCCACACACACCCAGTCAGGTTAAGAAAAAACAATAAATCTGTTGATGCTAATCAAGTTAACCAGATCACACACTGCTGCCAGATCACGAAAATCAAAACCAGATGCATTCTGTCAAAACCACAAAGCTTTCCACATGCTCGCTTGTCTCTCTCTACTAAGAAAACAAACTTACCAGAACACAATTAGACAGGAGAGAATACAGAAGAAAACAATGATACTGAGGGGAGTCACCCAAACAGACATCACATCCTATGCAACATTTACAGCTAGAACCTCCAGGTAAACCAGTCCAAGTCAAGTAATGCATACAGACAACAGGAAAAAAAAAGGATATAGTGTAATAGCATTTAAATATGCAGTCATAAGCAAACCAGAACAGACTTTCTAAACACACGTAGAGTGGCAGCTGTCTTATTTTTAAATTATTTGTTCCCCCCGCCCCCCGCAGTGCTTTTGCCTCCCTTCCAGACAGAACTGACTTTGAAAATACTTCAGATGGCTCACATTTCTGTAAAAGTAGGTTACTTCGTCTTCCCGTCATCTACTTAAATTTTAGTAAAAGAGTATATTCTGTTTAAAATCTTTTTAGTATGCATTCTTAACCTTATCAAATATTTTTCTATTCTTAACACATCCAAGTAGTGGAATTATAGCAGAGAAAAGCAGCAACTAAAAAGGGCAGTTGTAAGGTAAAACACATTTCACATGGATAAACCTAAAAGAAGACAGTACAATCCTGAAATGTTTCAATACTTGAAGTAATTAAAATATTTAGGTATTCATCTCTTAACAGACTTCTCCCTCTGCTTGCAGACAGTCTGAGAGTCAATGGCTCCCTCCACTTATCCTTAGAAGCTGTTATTAATAAAGCAATATATTTCAAAAACACTCATGACTTTTTCTCTCTAGGAAATGGAAGCCCTAATTTTTTTGCATTCTTATGTTTTATAAAGAGAAAATAAGATGCCTTTTAAATGCTCCATGAAACTTAGATGAGCGGGATTTTATAATGCCAGGGAATAGTATAAAGTTATTCCGTTTTATCTTTTTATTCCTTTTTAAGGAAGGATTATCCCTCCTACAATAGAACGTCTTTCTCTTCTGACATCCAAGTTTAAGCGGAGTATTTAAGGTTCTATTCTCTAATGGCATTCAACTCAAATTTAAAGCCATGCTGGTCTAGTCTCTGCCATCCATCAGGCAAAGGAACACTTTGAACTTCTCTTCAAATATCTGACCTGTCTATAAGTGACCTTATAAGCATGGACATGCTAGTTTCCCTTTTCCTTGCTGTATTACAGCAAGTTTGTTTTTAATTGCTTAAATTCAAGACAAAAAGTACTGAGGATGTGATCTCTTTCACTGAAAGACGCTTTAAAAAGAAAGTAGGAAGCCACTGAATTAACTTTAAATATGGAAGTGGATTTAAAAAGAGATTAAAATAATGAAGAATTATATATTTCTCATGGCTCTGTAGGTTGCTACAGATTATGTTATGGTTACAGCTTTATTACAGAATTCAACACAGTGTTTCAAATCAGTCTGTCAGATGGCTACTGATGGTATTAAGTTACAGGAACCTCTCCGGACAAGTAAAGCTTTTAGCCCTACAAAAGTTGTAAAAACCCACGGTGACCAGTAAATCTGACCTCCTAAAAAGCACAAACCGCTTTGGTCCCCTAAACTCCTTCCCTGCCTGAACTCCAGCATAAACAATCTAGAAAGATCTGCAATTTTCAAAGTTTGTCAACTCACAACTTCCGTTCCATTACCCCATACAGAACTGACTTAAGGTGCCACACTGCAATTACCCAGTCATTCACTTTACCTTTTAAAATATTAGCGCAACATAAACTTCCTTACAGCCTTCTGGGACTCTGGCATTGTTATAACAGCTACTGAAAACTCAGAGTTCAAAAGGCTCTTCTGCCACACCCTTCTCAAGATGTTAAATCAGTTACCCGAACACAACAATTTTTATCTACAAAAGCAGCCCGTCAACAGTAGAAATTTAACATGGTCAAGTTTCAAGGCTTTCTAACAGGCCAGTTTCTGCAGACAGTTACTCATGCAGATCCTGAGCTCAAATACACAAGACCCAAGCTCTGGAAATAAAAGTGAGTCACTACAAGCTGAAGTAATGTTTCAAAAATTTGATTAAAGCAGGCAAATCATTAAAAACATGGCAGTCAGCCCTGGGAAAACAGTTTGCTTCTTCAGATCTATGACCCAGGTTTTGGCTTTTCTGAAAGTCTTTGAACTTCTGATTCTCACCAATTCTAGGGGGAAAAAAGTCTGGAAAAAAAAAAGGAATGAAGCGGAAGAGAGAGGAAGGGAAGGAAAAAGCATAAAAAAATTATGCAGCTTGCAAGCGTGAATAGATTGTCATCTAGTCTTGTTAGAGCCAGTTTCTCAGAGTGGATCTACATTTGTGTTTTAGTTTGGGTCCAAAGTACACTTTTGAAGGCAAACTTCTTGATGATCCCCACACACTGCACTTCAGCACACACTACAGAGCAGACTTGGAGACCACGTAAAGGATTTCTTTCAAACAACAATCAATTGGCAGAAGAGTGCACCTAATTTGTTCAGTCTGCTGGTGAGCATTCAGGCACAGCACCAGTCCAGATCTAATGTGATAATGAAACTCCTCAAATGTGCAAAAGGCTGTACATTATGTCCTTGGTACAAAACGTCTTGTCCTACAGATCCAATCAGGCTGCAGCTAAGGCAGGGACAGCTCCAGAGTGGTTCCACAAAAACATTTTATAATATCAATCATCATTTCTAAGTTATGTTCACTCTGAATTGCACGAGAATATTTTCTCTCATATGCTTTTTCACTAGTGGGACTGAAAGATAAAGGAAAGACAAAAACATTATGGACACAGATGAAATATTTGGCAAACCAGTATATTCTGGTACCTGCTTGCATACTTGGATGGTTCTTACAGACTCAAAGTCAGAAACATGTTGATTGGAAGTGATCCCTGGAGATCACCCAGACTCCTCAAAGTGGAACTAACACCAGTCATGTTGGTCATGGCTTTGCCTGGCCAAACCTCAAAACCTTCTGCAGATGGGTTATTCCACTATCTCTCTGGGCAATCTCTTCTGGTTTTTCATTATGTTCAATCTAGATATAGAATCATAGAATCATAGAATGGTTAGGGTCAGAAGGGACCCTCAAAGGTCATCTAGTCCAACCCCCCTGCAAGAAGCAGGGACCTCCCTGACTAGATCAGGTTGCTCAGAGCCTCATCCAGCCTGGCCTTGAACATTTCCAGGGATGGGGCATCCACCACCTCTCTGGGCAACCTGTTCCAGTGCTCTACAACTCTCATTGTAAAAAATTTTTTTTCTAATATCTAATCTAAACCTCCCTCCTTCTAATTTAAACCCATTACCCCTTGTCCTATCACAACAGGCCCTACTGAACAGCCTGTCCCCATCCTTCCTGTAGGCCCCCTTGAGATATGCATTACTATAGTAACTTTGTGCAGCTGAAACATCAAAATTAATCTTGCCAGCAAATTCCTCATTTGTTCATCATCTGCCTGTGCATAAGGGTAAATATGAGCTTGTGAAAAAAACATCCAGAGGTCCAGGAGACAGAAGAACTTAAGGCAAAAAGGGAGGGTGAAGGGGCAGCAGAAAAGAAGGGGAATACAACACACAAGGTATATTAACGAGGCAAGAATGGCTTCATAACAGTGCCTTCTGCAATGATCTCTCATTCAAACAGTTGCAAGTAATCTACTGATGATCTGGCATTCAGTTTTAAAACCTTGCCAGCAGTATATTTTTTTATTGTTTAATTTAAATTCTTTACTACTCACATTAGTGTTTGAACTCCTCACTCTCGCAAAAAGACGTGAGCATCAATGACATTTTCTTATTATTAAATACATGGCCATGTTTTGCTTTCATTTTCTTTGTATGTATCCTGGTATTTTTCACCTTTAAAAATATTTTTTTAAAGGCAGTAAGAATCATAACAACATATGCTATAAAGAAAAATAAGAAGTCTTGAGAAAAAAAAAGAGAGAGAAAATTTGCATCTAATTTCTTTAAATGGTATTTAGAAATTCTGTCTTTTATTCCTGAATATATTGTGAATTTCATGGTATGGCATCATTAGACCTTGGCTAAGATTTATCTGGTCGCACTGAAAAATTTCAAAAAATCACATTAACCTAATTCAGTTAAAAACAGACTCCTGAATTACTGTTATTTTAAACTGGAATTGTTAAGTGAAACTACAGCTCCAGTATCTTTGCACGCATGCAATATTTCCTACCCAAAAAACTGTGATTTTAATGCAACCACATTTGAAGAGGCTATTAACAGATTCTTCTTTTATGTACCAGGGTGTGTTGTGACACCAGGTGCCCACCAAGCTGCTCTATCACTCTCCCTCAACTGGACAAGTGGAGAAAAATATGATTAAAGGCTCATGGGTCAACATAAGGAGAGGGAGATCACTCAGCAGTTACCATGATGGGCAAGACAGACTCGACTTGGGGAAATAAATTAATTTATTGCCAATCAAAGGAGAGTAGAATAACGAGGAAAAAAACCCAAATCTTAAAACACCTTTCCCTCACTCCTCACTTCTTTCCAAGCTCAACTTTACTCCTAAATTCTCTACCTCCTCCCTGCTGTGCAGTGCAGGGGAATGGGGAACAAGGGTTGTAGTCAGTTCATCACACATTGTCTCTGCCGCACCTTCTTCCTCACACTCTTCCCCTTCTCCCATACGGGGTCTTACCACAGGGGACAGTCCTCCACAAACTTCTCCAACCTGCATCCTTCACAAACTGATCCCATGTGAGTCCTTCCCACATGCTGCAGTTCTTCACAAACTGCTCCAGCGTGGGTCCCTTCCACGGGGTGCAGTCCTTCAGGAACAGACTGCTCCAGCGTGGGTCAGTCCCCCATGCGGTCACAGGCCCTGTCAGCAAACCTGCTCCAGAGTGGGCTCTCCATGGGCCACAGCCTCCTTCAGGCCTCCACCTGCCCCGACATGGGGCCCTCCCCGGGCTGCAGGGGGATCTCTGCTCCTCCGTGGGCCTCCATGGGCTGCAGGGGCACAGCCGGCCTCACCATGGGCTGCACCACGGGCTGCAGGGGAATCTCTGCCGGAAGCAGCATTACCCCTCCTCCTTCTTCACTGACCTTGGCATCTGCAGAATTGTTCCTCTCACACTTTTCTCACTTCTCTCTTCCGGCTGCTATTGTGCAGCAGGTTTTTTCTCCTTTCTTAAATACATTATCACAGAGGTGCTGCCACCGTTTTTGCCAGCGGTGAGTCCATCTTGGAGCTGGCTGGCACTGGCTCTGTTGGACATGGACATCTTCTCACAGAAGCCACCTTGTTAGCACCCCTGCTAACAAAACCTTGCCATGCAAACACACAGGGGTGCAAGAGCACAGTCTACCAACTGCAGCAATGTTAACACTTTATTTATGGTCAAGGTACTTTTCACTATTTGAAGAACAAAGCAGCTTTCTGAATTAATTCTCTTACACTGTTACTCCTGAAAGGTAAGAACTAGTCTGCATACATGCACACAGATTTCTTCTTCGGACCAAGTGGACCAGTAAATCATCTTGCCTGACCTTCTATATACTACAGGCCAAAAAAAATTCATTCTGTAATTCTAGAGCAACTCTGTCCCCATGTGGGTTTGTTTGGGTTTGTGAGCAGGCTCTTAGGCATGCTCAACTACTCCCTAAAATGACTAATGGTGCTGTCAAGATGAGGCTGCAGTACAGTCTAATGACTCTTCCACTTGTACAAGCACAAAATTATGGCCCTAGGGCAATTCTCAAAAAAATCACCTACAAATCTTAATAAGGCATTTGCCAAAAAGGTCTGATCTAAAACCTTTCAACACTGCAGCTCTGTATGTAAACTTAGCTCTGAACCACTAGAAGAAAAGTGCTTCAAGGAATCATAAAAATAAGGAAACACAGTAGTGTCCAACAGACAAAATTCACCTTTGAATCAACTGCACCAATTGCTTTGTCACTCTCACACACACACACACACATCTTCAGGCAGAATGAAGGAGCACGGCTCATTATGCAGAAATTGAAACCCATTTATTGCACTTTGCCACGAGATGAAACTATGCCACTCAAAACTCCTTCTCAAAACTCTTCTTTTACCTGCCAGAGTCATTCTGGCTTAACAATCACTGATGGACATCAACAGACTATGAAAAAATAAAAAATGTGTTCCTGTGAATTTCAACTTTTGCATCTCTTACTCTTACTGTGGTACTTCTTACATGAAGACAGTCAGAAATTCCACTTAGAAGCAAAACACTTTGCCACACAAGTTATCCCAAGTAGCTTTGCAAAAAGATCAAACATTTAAGGAAAAAAACCAAAACAAAACCCAAACAGAAGAGACCTATCCATGAAGCATATTAGAGCTAACGTCACTGTTTTCTTTCAATAATACTTAAGATCTGACAAGGATGCATGCCTTTTTTCACAGCACTTACTTTTTCAAAGCCGTGTTTCTTTTCTGTGTGTGCTCTTGAGATAAGAAACGCACAAAGATAGCTGCTTTAAGCTACACTGATCTCACTTTTTGTCAACCAAGATTACAATAGTGTGTTATCTGGCAATACGAAAAGGCAACACTGTCCACAGGTCAGGTCCCCGGGTTATATGATCCTTGTGACAACATGGAGGCTTGGACTAGATGATCTCTAATTGTTCCTTCCAACACAAACCATTCTATGATTCTATACAAAATGAGCTAAAACTAAGCTAAATGCTGAAGATGTAGCTTCTACATTTCTATCCCAGACAAAAGTCCTCTTTCAAAGCCTGCAGACTGGCTCTTCCATCCACTGGAAAAATAATTCTTATAGCTAGCTGCATCGCAAATTTGTAAACCTCCTTCACAAAAAAATGGAGCAATGTGTGAATCTGTACTCAGACAAGGAACAGCCAACACAAGATTTGCCTATAACTTCTGCTTATATGTAAGAATGACCCTTCCAAATAGACATTTCAGATGTAATTTGACTGTAGAATTGTATCTATCAGAAGAAAAACTAAATTCCAAAACTCATGTGAGCTATTCCCTTTTGAATAATATTTTCAGACTTATCTCCAGTAACAAAGAAAAGATGTTCCATATAAAACTAATTGTTTTACTTACTAACTTAATAACATTCAACTATGTGAAGCTCAGTACAAAATTTGGTTCAAATATCTATACACCAAACACTTCACACACGATAAGAAATTATCAGCCCCAAAGTGGAGACAACAGCAGGTCCAATCTACATTACTCAAAGCATACACATGCAAACCTCAGATCAGGCTGGAAGGTAAATGTACAAATCAGAAGACAACAAGTGCATAACAGGCATTTGGAAGGCACTAGTTAGGCCATTTAACATCAGGAGGTTATTTTAGACGATAAGATAGGCATTCCAACACATACAGGAAAAGTTGCAGGACTCTATGGATCAGAGAGAGGGAAGGGATCAAATGATGTCATGTCCTGACTCCTCAAAACCAGTTCCACTAAAGTGGAATAGAACTTTCAGATTTTCCTGCAAACTTTCCAACTAGTGATTTCACAGAGCAAAGACGCAACAGAGGGACAAACTCCAGCATCACAAATCCTCTAACATTCACACGGAAAGGAATTTCACGACATCCTGCCGTGCTGCTCTCTGGGCATGTCTTTGCAAACTCAGCATATTTAACTGTAAGCCACCCACAGCCACAAACATAAGAAACACTACAGCAGCAAACACACCCTCACCAAGCTCTAAGGAAGAGGGAAGCATTCAAAACCTCTTAAAAGCAGGTTACAAAAACCCCAAAGGCTAAAACCAGCTTTTCCACGCATAGTTCAAACTGGACCGGAGAATCTGGCAATAGATTTTTGCACTCCCATGATGCCAGAGTACATAAAACAAATATCAAGTATTTAAATCAGACAGCCTGGAAGCAAGCAGCAAACATTCCACATGAGTTATGCTGGTGTGCAAAGTCATCAAGGAGAATGCAAATTAGCACATACTAGGCTGACTATTTTCTCAAGGGGTGAGTGTGTAACCATAAATGGAAACACTGAAAGCTAGAAAAAGGTCAGCAATAGAAAACTGCACAGATAAACTATGACCTCAATTCTTTCATCAAGTATAGAAATGGACCTAAATAACAGCAGCAAAGCAAGACTCCCAACTCTACATACAATTCCAAGCACATCTAAACAAACACAAGCATTGCGTTGCATGTGCAAAGCAAGATACATCTGATTCAAATATCTGCTCTAGCGAAGTTAAGAGAAAATACAAAATAGATAAGCCTAATCTAACCTGAAGGTCCAAAAAAACCCCAATTAATTCTTTGCACTATGACATTTAACACTGCATGGTTTGGGAATAACAATACCAACCATAACTCAGGTAACCAAACATGTGGAGAAGCAGAAATAGAGATTTATTTTTCAGTTTACAGAAGTAACAGCACGCTGACAAACATTTTAAAGGGCTCATCCAGGAAATCTGCATATTACGAAAAATGAGGAAAAAAAACAAAAAACAAACAGTAAACCCACCAGTCCAACTCAAGGCACAACAAAGCAGAGTCAACCACAGAGTCAACAAGCTCGAGATCGATAATCCATACCTACTATGAAGAACTAAAACACCGTAAAACATTAAAGGACAATAAGCAAGAGGGTGTTGGTTGGATTCACAGGGGGAACAACAGCATGCGAGTGACTACAAAGCACAGTAGCCGAAGGCACCGAGCAGCGGCCATATGACGGCTCCCTTGGTTCTCAGCCATGGCAAGCACAGCTAAATCCCATCCCAACACGTTGCCTGTAGGTCCCAGCAGGGTTGGCTTTGCTGGTATCAGGCTCTGTAGCATCATTGCTCAGGTTTTCCTCACCTCACACCTGCTCCTGCATTTTCCAAAATGCAGCTGTGGCTCTAGCCCTTTGCTGCCTGCTTTACCCAGGAGAATCTGAACTCCTCAAAATAACAGTATTAAATAAAAGTGGAAAAAAAACAATTCCTGTTCCACTCACCCCTAAAAAAAAAATCCTCTTGCTCATATGCCAGCCAATTCTTCCTATGTGAGGGCAAGTACCGCAAAAGATAGGTCCCTTCTACGAGACCTTAGCCGGGCAGCGTGGAAAGCACTAAAACCCACACACTTGTCTTTATTCCAATGCACACTATCTGGTGCACTGAAGTTAAGTCAATATACTAAGTTTTCAGAAATAAATGTTACCAAGTTTGCAAAAGGAAATCAGCTTCTCCTTCAAATCCATTCCTAAACAGTTCTATGTTTCTGCCTTTCTTTAAAAAAACAAGAGGTGGTTATTCTGTGACTACACATTATTTCAGCAACAGGAAAAACAGACAACAAAAACAAACAAAGAAAGCACTTCCAAAAAGCTTCAGTTGCTAAAATACAGTTTCTAGGACACCTCAGAGTAACATGCTAGTAAGTCTTCACCAAACAGATGGGCAGATCCCTGCGTATGATTCTGTCTGCAAATACCTCACTGCAGAAATTCGTCTCAGGTCTCTGCAATTCAAGCAGATGGACAAGAAAAGAAACCACAGCAACCACGCAATTCATCTGCAGAGTACAGACTGAGAACATAAAGGTAAAAGAATTTCCTCTGCACTGATGCTATGAAATATGCCTGAAGACCACAGACATATTCAGAAGCACCCATGTGAATGCTACTGCCTACGGCTCATTTTCAAAAGCAATCTGAAATCTTAAATGCTGCATGACTTTAAGAGAGTACAGGCTTCCAAACAAACCTGTGGCATTCTGTTCTGTAATACTGAAAAGACTATTTGCTTCAAAGCGTTTAATTACCTTCCTACTGTCCCCTTTGGGGAACCTCCTGCCCTATGCTATCTAGTCACCTGGTACTAACAACATTGTCAGGTATGATTGTAAGAGATCAGAAATATTTCATTTCTAGGAGACTGCTGAAGTAATCAGAGACACAGGCGGCTTCCTCTTCAATCCCCTAGTCAGGTGTAAAGACCCAAGAAGGGGCAGATGCATAATTGGAAATGAACACACGGCTGCACAAACAGCATCAGCAGAAGGGTTTTAATTTTCGTGACTGAGAGCACCTGTTTGGCAAATGAAGGATGGCTCAAAAATGCAGAGATGGAGGAGCTGTTCAGCAGCTCAGCAACAGCAAAAAGGCAAAAAATTAGCTTTTAATGGGAGAAGCCTTTTCAGACTAAGACAAGAGTAACTTTGTCTTAGAACTAGACTGTAGGAAGAAATTGGAAATTGCAATAGGATTTCTGGAAGAAACAAAGACAGAATGTCAAAAGACACCAACAATGTCCACACATATGCCAAAAATACCAAACCATCTGAGAAGTTCTCATCCTCAGATGTCCTACCCATCACCATTAAACTCTGTGGGACAATTAAAACCACCTGGATTAGTAACACAGAAGATGGCATCTTGTTCATGAAGGACAACCATGGCAAGGAGAAAAGAGTAACAAGGTTCTACACTGTACTTCAGAAATAGTGTGTTTGTTCTGAAATTCAAGAAAAGATAAAGGAGTGGACTGAAGTTAAGATGAAAGGCAAGGAAGAAAGAAACAAAGGCAATATTATAGGTGAAACAGATTCTCGAATTTTAAAGCAAATACAGATACTTTTTCTTAACCAGCTATCTTAACTACTCAAAAGACAGCCTATGATGGTAAAATACAAGAATTCTTTAACTGAGGCACTGGGTCAGAAACCAATGCAACACAGTTACTAGAAGTATGCAAGGATCTTTGTTGCTTAAGAAAGTTGAGAAGGTTACCAGAAAAGGACATTTTATTTTGACTAAACGCAGAGGAATTAGTGTTGAAAATCAAGATGTGATAGATAATTGTGTCACAATCACAGAACAATGAAGTCTAGCATTGTAAGAACAGCAGGATTCTGAGTGTGACATGATGAGAATAATGTACTTGGGAGAGGCATCAGAGAAGAACAAATAATTACAAGATGCTTAGAATACGAGGCCTCTGAGAATAGACTGAAGGAAATTCGTTTGTTTAGTCCCCTAGGAAAAAAAATAAACGGCCTAAAAAGGCAACTAAAAATACTGAGATCAGGCTTTAGCACACAAAACAAAGAACAAAGCAAAAAAAGCAAACAAACAAAACATACAACTTTAACATTAAAGAATAACGAAGTTTTAAGACTGATTACTTTTGGAGACTGTGGAATCTCTTGTCTAATTATCTGGAAACCTAAGAAGAGATCAGAAAAATCATAGAATCATAGAATGGTTAGAGCTGGAAGGAACCTTCAAAGATCATCTAGTCCAACCCCCCTGCAAGGAGCAGGGACATCCCTGACTGGATCAGGTTGCTCAGAGCCTCATCCAGCCTGGCCTTGAACGTTTCCAGGGATGGGGCTTCCACCACCTCTCTGGACAACCTGTTCCAGTGTTCTACAACCCGTATTGTGAAGAATCTTTTCCTAATACCCAATCTAAATCTACCTCCCTCTATTTTAAAACCATTACCCCTCATCCGATCACAACAGGCCCTACTGAACAGCCTCTCCCCATCTTTCCTGTAGGCCCCCTTGAGGTACTGGAAGACCGCTATCAGGTCTCCCCTAAGATAAGGTAAGATAAATATCTTATCAAGGATGATTTAAGTGATTCATCATACCTATATACAGAGGAGTGAATTAGATTCATGTCTGGAAAAACCTCTGGCCCTATAATTCCACATTAGTGACATGCAGATTTCACAGCAGTAAGCTCTTCTTGCCTCACACTGATGCAATCCTATTGATAACACTACTTACGGCTTACACTGCCTGTGTAACAATATGAAATTTGAAATCTGAGTATGGATGTAGCAAAACTGAGACTAATGTAAAAATGTAATTATGAGAGAGTTGTTTACTTCAGAAGAGTTTTGGCAAAAACCAGGAGGTTTCTGCAAAGCTAATGAAAAGCTGGGCCCAAACCCAGAAGAAAAGAGAGAATAAAATACCAAATACAGAATAGAATGCCAAAGTGAGTGGAGAAAAGAGGTAAGTGAGTCTTCCAGAGGTAGGTGTGTGAACACGTACAGATCATAGTAATGCTGACATGCAGATTGAAGTCCATGAGGAGGCTGGAGGAAATCCCCTTGTTTGACATGCTGGACTCTCCATCAGGTTTATGTTCTTAAGAAACATGGGAGATGGAGGCAGAAAATAGATTTACATCTCTCAACCATGAGATGTAAATCATGTAGTAATCACATACATGATTCCTTAGAATCTGCACTCTGTATCATTATAAAATTGTAAACTGGTATATTTGATTGCAAAGATGTCATAGTTTAGCCCCGATCCGGACCAGACTACGCAGTCTCTCTCTCACTCCCCCCACCCTCCGAGAGAATAGGGAGAGATAATTTAAGAGAAGAGAGATAATTAGGAAAAAAACAACTCGAGGTTTGAGATAAGGACGGGGAGAAATCCTTACCGTCACGGGCAAAAACAGACTCGACTTGGGGAAAAACTATTCATTTATTACTACAACTAACAGGATAATGAGACAGAAAAACAAGATAACCTCCTCCACCCCTCCCACTTCCCAAGCTTAACATGATCTACCTTCCCCCCCCCCGAGCGGCACAGGGGGGAAGAGGGAATGGGGGTCACAGTCAGTCCATTATGCGTTGTTTTACGCCGCTGCTTCACAGTTGGGGGAAGAACTCCTCACATTCTTCCCCTGCTCCAGTGTGGGGTCCCACCCATACACCACAGTCCTTCATTAAACTGCTCCGGCGTGGGTCATCTCTTCCACGGGGTGCAGTCTCTCCAGAACAGCTGTCCCAGCGGGCCCTCCACGGGCCACAGCCTCCTTCAGGCATCCACCTCCCCCGGTGCGGGGTCTTTCACGGGCTCCAAGCTCCAAGTGGATCTCTGCTCCTCCGCGGACCTCCATGGGCTGCAGGGGGACAATCTGCTCCACCATGGTCATCACCACAGGCTGCAGGGGATCTTGGCCAGGAGCCACATTACTCCTCCCCCTCCTTCACTGACCTTGGTGTTTGCAGCTGTTTCTCTCACAAGAAAAGTCCATTCTTCACAACGGGCTGGCAGAAGCCTCAAAAAGCCTCTCAGGATCTCTTCACGTTATTCATCCCATTTCATCTCCTCTCCACCTCTTGCAGCCGGGCCGGGCTGAGTTGGGCCCAGTCGGCCACCTGGTGAGAGGCCAGAGGGTGAGGCCTGCAAGGCCCCGGAGACCCGCGCCTCCCCCTCTGGGCCTCTGCCCTTGCTCAGCTTCGTCACATCTTCTCTTCTTTTTTTTTTCTGTTTTCCCTTTCTTAAATACGTTATCGCAGAGGCGCTATCACGGGACATTCTGCTCCCAATCAGCTCAGCCTTGGCCAGCAGTGGGTCCGCCCTAGGCCCGGTCGAGTCCACTAAACAAAGGGGAGTGACTTCTAGCAATTTCCTACAGAAGCTACCACCTCAGGCCCCCTTCACTAAGCAAAACCACAACAAAAGAGTATAGATTATTTTGCACAGACCATTTTGCTGCTCTTAGAGGGTTCATTAATCAATAAACATCTAAATAGTTCACATCAGCTAAGTCTCAAAGGGGAGAGTGTCAAACCTTGGCAGTAACAAAAATATATCCATATAGCAACTAATTCTGATGTTCTTATAGGATGTATGATTGAGGTTATGTGATAAAATCTCACCTGTGAAGCAGCACAGAGAGACAATGGCAGGGATGAAGTTCAAATAATCCCCTGCCCCAGCTACCCCCCAGGCCCATCCCAGGAGCCATCAGCCCATGACAGGCCCGTCTCAGAGGAGCACAGGGGCACACAATGGCAGACAGGAACCCAAACTATAGCCTCCTAAGGAAGAAACATCCTGGCTGGGGCCATCCAGAGCAGCCCTCAAGATCACGTTTAGGACTAAGTGGGCCTGCTGTCCAGGGGCATGGATCACATTCTGGGATGCAGGGGAAGAGCATCTGGGGATTGCATAGAACTCAGTATAGGAAGTTTAGGGAAGGAACCAAAGAGAGGAAAAGGGATGGATTTAGATGATTCGGTGAGGAACAAATGAGTGGGAAGACAGAAGAGTAAGGGGATAAAAAGGGTTGGTGGCATGTGAATAGTGGGCTGATCAGTACGCTTGTCTGGCCATGCTCTGTGCCTGACCAGCACAGCCTGTTCTGTTTTCTTGTTAAACGCCTTTCTAACCCGTTCCTGTGTGAGGGACTGTCTACCTGATGTGCATGTGTGTATGGGGGTCTCTCTGCAGCAACTCGAGTCAGACCATCATCTGGATGGCCTGTGTGTCCGTGGCACCAGCACTGCAGCACGTGCGAGTGAGTGTGTGAGCGCGAGCAAAGATGAAGCTGTGCTACCTGGTGAGCACGGATGGGGCCTGGGAGCCCAGAGCAGGGGGGCTTCTAACAGCCAGCCAGGGGTGGGAGAGATCCTGTGTGCCTTCAAGGGTGAGAGCACAGCAGGGTCAGCTATGGGACCAGGAGAGTGCTGGTCAACTCTATGTGTGTTTGTGTGTGCATGCAAGTGACTCGGTCAGTACCAGCAACTGGAGCTGGGCTGTGGCCTCAGGGCTCGTACGCCCTGATGCCAGCAGCTGGGACCCAGGGGCAGCTAGAGTGACCCCAGCTGCTGATGGGATCTACATTTCCCATAAGTACACATATATAGACAGGTCTCACTAGGGGACCAGTCCTGCCCCATGAGAGAGAGAGGAGCAGGATGAGGACCCTGGTGCTGTCTGTGCTTGTCCGAGTGCTCTGTGTGTCCCTCTGATCCGGCTGTGGGTATATGTCTATGCGTGGTGTTCACATGTGCTGCGTGCACGCGTCTGCTGGGAACACAGGCTCAGCCTTGCGAGCGGATGGACACGGGGCAGCAGCAGCCTCACCTCCTGCAGGCTGCCAGATCCAGCGTGATCTGCTTTTCTGTAACAGTGGAAATTAAACCAAATATAGCCAAGACTGTACCTGCTCTATAAACCCGATATGCAGGCAATGCACTGTACTCCTACCTGGCTTAATCAAAATCAGTTTGACTTATATTATTATAATATAATGATAGCAGCCAGAGATTCTTTATTTCTATCTGAATTTACTTCTATCTAATCCCTCATGACAGTGGGCAAGTCACATAAAATCTCTCCTTTAGTTTCCCCATATAACAAGCAAATAGGATGACACAAAAATTTATCAGGCTACTAGACTGCAGTGAAAACTAATCATTGGTTATTTGTAGTGAATTCTGAAAGTGAAAAGGACAATTTTAATCAGCACTGGCAACATGAAATACAGCTGGGAAGAGGAAGAGAAACAATCTTTTTGAAATACAATTTCTATAAGCATAAGGAACTGTTACACCCTATGTCCTTCATCTATTTTATTTTTGTAGTGGGAACAAAAATAAAGCTTAAAACACGGTCAGTCTACTTAAACACACAGTTTATAAATACAGAAACTATGTCATCCTGAAACAAATCTCCTGAAGACAATTATCTGGGAGAATTTATGAGAAATGCGTACTTGGAACATAAGCGCATGCAACGACAGTAATTAAATCAAATGTATCTCAAACACATTAATTATATGTGATGTGAATTTTTCACCGCAAGTTAAATCAGGTGTACTACAGCTGACTGAAATTTAGATATCTATAAATAGGGACTGTGAATTTAACTGTAAAGTGTATCACCAAATTCTTTGGGCACCAACAGAAATGCAGGAGGCTAGGAATAGGATTATTTTATTTTCTTTAAATCAAACTGCACAGCACTTGAAGTCAGGTATGCTTATAAGACAGTGAAGAGGTGTCACAAATGGAGTGAGTTGAGCTACTCTTCATGATACAAGATCATAAGGTCCTCCAAGTATTAAATAGCTGGTGGCAAGCTGAAGTAGTACAGCTTTTTGTTTGAAACTGGTGCTAAATTTTTCAGCAAAAGTACAGAATTTCTCAGTGGATATGGCTACTTGCTGTACCCTCGCTGAAGTGAAAGGACGTCAGGAAGAGGTCAGATGCCTTGAAAATGTCTCTACACATTATGGGAAACACTTCTAACGGCAGAGAGCAATTCAGCAGTTTCACAGCATGGCAGTTCCACTCCCACCGCAGGGCAGACCCAGATTCTCTTCTGAAGGCTTACAGGCCAAGACACAGACTGATCCCCTTAATCCACGTATGCTGCCAATCTAATCTTGAAACTACTTTGCAAGGAAAACTGCCAGTGGCTTCAATGAGAGCTCTAACAGTGGCTGCCATAGGCTCTGTCACCTGCTACATAGAATTTAAAATCCCAGTTATTTTTCCTTAAAAAAATTGCTTGAATAAATGAAATGAAAATGGCAAATCCTTCTTCTGGTGGAATTTAATAATGGCAATTTATTAAGCCCACACAACTCAGCAGAGTAGGATGACAAAGAGAAAAAAATGAAAAACCTTCCAAACATAAGTTTTGCATTAACAACGCTACCTTAAAACCCATTAAAAAAGATTGCATCATTTTCAAGACATAGGATTTAAAAATCTATACTCTCACAGACACTGGCCTCAAAATAATGGCCCAATTCAACTTTGCTGAATTTTATCAGGGGTTAACATCACCTGCTTCAAGCAATTTATTTTCTAATTCCCTGGACAGTGGCAGAGGCAAGCTTAAGCGCTTTTTTTTCCTGGGAAAAAAAAGATCAGATCCTTCCTTCCAAACAGTAATCACAGATATCAGTCTCAGCTTCTTAGCTAACTTTGTAATCCCAAGAGATTGGACTTTGGTGGACCCATAACAGGCAGCATACCAGTCAGCTTCTTGAAATATACACCGCGGTTTCACAAGGCAAACTTGTGCACCATCCCCAGTGACAGCACGGGACTATTCAAAGTACAAACAACAGGTTGTCATCCACACACTTGTCTTCTCAGCAGATAGCCCAGGAGCTGAACGCACACGGATATATGGAAAGTCACTTATATTTTAACTATTTAGGATCAAAAGTGGTAGGTGCACTAGCGTGCTGAATGAGTGCAGTGTATAGGCAGCCATGCTGTATGGTAAAAATAACAAGGTCAAGTCCACCCATTTCACATTTCTTAAGTGCGGCTGAGTGACAAAATAACCTCAATCTGCAAACTCCAGCTCCAATGGCAGCACAGAAGGATCTGTTCTTGTAGTCCTCCCTTTGATTCAAGAGTTCCGTAAGGTAAGACCCTTACACTGCACAGCATCTAGCTCTACACAAGGCAAATACAAGCACATTGGCAAAACCAAATTCTTTTGGTTTTTTGAGCTAATTTTAAGTATGCCTTCACAACACACTTTTCAGAGGTGTTCTGGAAAGACTGAAAAGGTACTTTAACAGCAGGGGTTTAGTCTGAAATACTTTTAATGTGAAGCAGCTTAAATACAGCATTATGAAAAATGCTGTCAAAGTTGCTTGCTTTCTCCTCCTTGGCTCTAACTTCAGAAATACATTGAGGACTGTTTGTCTGAATGCAGATGTTGTTTTGCCACTCTGTTCTATACTTCATGTACAAGTTCAGCCTTGAACTAAAACCCCTAAAGGATCAAATTTCAGATAAAGGTTACTATGCACAAAGAGGAGTATAGAATTTGGGAGGCGGGGAGGAAGAAGTGAAAACCTGTAAGGACTTACAAGGCCAGGAAAATCCAGGTAAACATACAATTTAGAGGAAAGAAATACCCAATTGCATGGATGTAATCATTTACACTGCTTGTTTTTTGCATATTTTAAAATATTTCTAATGCCCTCTAGACTAGCCATCTCAAGATTTAGTGCTTGAGAATTAGGCATCAGTTTCAAATGTTGTAAATACATCTTCATGGGCCAACAGGGCAGTAAATACAATCCCTCACGTATTTGCCAAAGGGAAATAGTGACATATATTCTATACAGAGCACTCTCTTGGTCTATGTAGCCCAGGATTGCTTGTGCTTGGAGTTCCCAAGAATCGAGATGAGAATTCAAGCAGCAAACCAAACAAGCTCACAACCAAACCACAAGACCTCATTCAGACCTCGGCTGGAATCTCACCATTAGAAATAATAAATAGGCACAGAGGCAATGCACAAGGATGTAACTAGGATGAGCTTTTTCAGTTCCTGGCAAGAAGAGTTTAGACGAGCTGAACTTGGTCTTAACAAAATAAAACCCTGAGAAGTTGGAAGTAAAAAAATCCAACTGTTTTTAACTGAAGGATGATATTGGTAAAAGGACAAATAAATAAACTCTAGACAGGAAATAACAACTTCATTCTGCAGTGGCTTTCAAATGAGAGTTCTACTGGAAGCAACAAAGAACTATGAACCAAGGCTGTTCCTAAATGGATTATCTGAGACATTTGAAATGGGTGAAAACACACCAAATTGCTGTAGCATGGCATTTTATGTAAGTTTTCCTCTCTTCTTGTTTTGAAAAGATAACTCTGTACTTCTGAATGAGGAAGTTCTTGAAATGCTGTAAGTCTGAGAAAGCATCATAACACACTCTCCCTGGTCTTGGACTTTTACCCAGTACCTCAAGCGGGCCTACAAGAAAGATGGGGAGAGGCTGTTCAGTAGGGCCTGTTGTGATAGGATGAGGGGTAATGGTTTTAAAATAGAGGGAGGTAGATTTAGATTAGATATTAGGAAAAAATTTTTTACAATGAGGGTTGTAGAACACTGGAACCGGTTGCCCAGAAGGTGGTGGAAGCCCCATCCCTGGAAACGTTCAAGGCCAGGTTGGATGAGGCCCTGAGCAACCTGATCTGGCTGGGGATGTCCCTGCTCCTTGCAGGGGGGTTGGACTAGATGGCCCCTGAGGGTCCCTTCCAACCCTAACGATTCTGTGATTCTATGGCTAGAAACAGGACACCTGTATAATGGAGTTCACTGACACTATAGAACTATTCTTGCGGGTTTTCTAAAATAAATGCAGTTTTGTTAGATTTTTGTAAAAATGCTATAGCAGTGTAGTGTAGTTGTATACAGCTTACACTTAAGAGACTGGCAATCACAACATGCAACTTAGTTCTGCACTAATAAAAGGCTTATCACAAGGTCGCTTTTCAGCAGTTGCATCACACAACAGCTACAGCACTGTCTCACACAAAACAGTCTTAACTCAGGAAATTTTACTTCATTTCAGCTATTGCCAATTAACACAAACTTCTGATTACTGATTTGGGTATTGAGAAAAAAAAAACATAAACAATTAAACACTTAGGGAAACATTTTTCCTCTACCTTCTCCAGGCTCAACTTCAGTCCGACACTGTTTCCACCTTCTTCCCAGCCTCAACTTCTCTTGTTGTCACCACACATTATGCTTAGTCCCTCCCAATTCCCATGGTCAAGCAACAGGCAATGCAGTAGGCTGGAGCTAGCATTGTAAGGTTTCTTTCTGCTGCTCCTTGCTTCCTACTTGTCTTCCTGCACTGCTGCTTGCTTCTAACTCATTTCCTCCACTCCAGCCTGAGTTTTCCCATGGGCTGCAGCCTGTCAGGGGTGTCCCTGCCCTGGTTTGGATCCTCCAAGACCTGTGATCTCTTGAGGCAACCTGCCCCAATTTGGGTTGCTTGGAAGATGCAGTCCCTTGGGAGTAATGCTGGTCCGGTGTGGGCCATCTTCTTCCAAAAGTGCACCTCCAGCTACACATCTCCTCCATTTCTCCACCATTCCAGCAGCCACTCTTTTAAGTAAGTCTGAGCAGCAATGCCATGTGCTTCCCTGACAAGCTGAGGTTTTGGTGCACAACAGGTTGTTTTCATGAGTTTCAGACCTGGCTGGAAGTGGCTGTGACTGGCTGTATTTGGTTTAGGTGGCAAGGTTTCGGTAGCAGAGGGCCTGCAGAGCTGGCCTCTGTGAGAAGAGACATGAGGCTCTCGTGTAACAGTGCAATTCATGAAGGACTATATCCCATGGGAGGGACTCCATGCTGGAGTAGGGGAACAGTGTGACAAGGGAAGAAGGAGCAGCAGTGAGGAGATATTATGGACTGACAGCAGCCTTCCCCATTCGCCATCCCCCTGCACTGCACAGGGTGGGGAGAAGGTAGAGAAGCAATGAATGAAGGAGTGAAGTTGAGTCTAGAAAGAAGGGGATAGGTGAAAAGTGGTTTAGTTTTGTCTGTTTCTCACCATTCTACTCTATTTTAAATTGGTAATAAATTAAATTAATTTTTCCCAAGCCTGTTTGCCAATGACAAGAATTGGTAAGTGATTTTCCTATTCTTCATCTCAACCCTTGAGCTTTTAAATCTTATTTTCTCCCCCTGTCCTGTTGACGAGGAGGAATGCAAGAACAGCTGGCAGCCTAGCCAAGGTCAAACCCACCACACGGGCACAGGGTAGTTCATGGCCTCTGCAAAGCTGCTCTCCACCTCCTTTTGTCCATTCTTGTACCATTGCCAGGAGTTCTGCCACCCCTCAAGCAGGGCTTAGCCTCTGTCCTTTTAAAATTTCATCAGCTCCCTGTTGTTCAGTTCCTCTGAACATCAGCCCTGACCTCCAACATACCCACTGGTTTCCCCAGCATTTGCTAAAATTTATGACAGTGCCTTTTGTCCTCTCCTCTGGGTCACTGAGAGAGATGTTGAACACAAGTCCCAGGACACTCCTTCTAATAACCCTCTTGATATTGGCCTCTAGACAGCAGACGACCCATTAACGATGACCTCTGAGCTCAACTGTCCAAACCATTTTTTTACCCATCTGGTTGTCCTCCCTCCCAGACTGCAATGTCCCAGTTGCATACAACAATGTTGTAGAAGACAGCATCAAAACCTCGCTGGAGTCAAGGTAAGTAACATCCACTGTTCTCCTACTGTCTGCAAACTAGGATATTTTATCACAGGAAACAGTCAGGTGGGTCAGGCACCATCTACCCGTGGTCAATTCCTGATGACTGCTTCTGATGACTGCCTCCTCCCTCACAGCCCCAGAAATGTGTTCCAACAGGACTCACTCCAACATTTTTCCAGGGACAGAAGTGAGGATAATGAGACTGTAGTTTCCATGATTGATGCTTTCATTTGAAGATGGGTGCAACGTTTGCCTTTCTTAAGTTGAAGGGGACCTTTGCCAAACTGCATGACTCTTCAAAGATGACAGAATAGCCATGCAAATCCTTCCAGATTAAAACTTGATTCCTGGAACACAGGTAGTATAAATTACTTCTATGTAGTCACTAACAACCAAAAACTAAAAAAAAAGATGGAAAACAGTTTTACTCGAACCAGAATAATTCCTGATTGCTCATTTTTAGTACTCATTTGTTTTGACTTGACATATTATTGTTTTGCTTTTTTACTGTAAAAGTAAACTAAATTCCAATTTGAAACACTTTCATAAATTTAATTATACCATTCCCTCTGAAAGCTCTAGAAACTTTATACTACACCAGACAGCAAGATTTGTCAAGCTAAAATTTGGAATGAAATTTAACATACAGAAATACTGAGATAAACAAATTATATTACATTAGTGAGGCCCTCTGTAATACTACAGAGAGAGGCAAAGCGTAAGAATCTGAGCAGAAAGGATCTGTGGATTGTATTTGCATAATAGTACCAACTTACTGCAGTTGACCCTCTCCTCCTGCACAAGCAATTTCCATTTGTGTTTTCTCAAATATACTTTCTATTTGTGACATGAACCAAGTTACATTGCTATTCTCAGTTACTTAGAGATATGACAGTATTTCACATCAAACCAATCTCCTTCAAATTTCTTCACTTCCTCTGGGAATTATCTTGGCCGTTTTCCCTAATGTAGGGCCACTCAATAAGAAAAAAGAGAGAGCAGAGCTGGTTTTAGAGACAACACCCAGGAAAACTGAGCAACAGCAACATGAGCCTGCAGAACTGATTATTCCAGGTTTCTGTTGTGACTTTGGCATTATTCATTTGCAAACATCTACTCACCTTTTAAATTGCATGATGGAACTTGCATTCCAAGGAAACAAGGACACAGACAGGAAACAAGCCACAATCACAGCTCACAGAGTCAATGTGTCCTAACCTAAACCCGGCTCCCCTATAAATCAAAGCTTCTAGACTACCAAGTACATAGGATCTGTGTCAGATGAAAAAACCTCACGTATAGACAAGTGTAGAGGCTTCAAATTCTGACAGAGAGGCTCAACCAATCTGAGCTTTCTGCGATTTCATATCTACTTGAAAAGCAAGAAAGCCAGACTCCTTCCACTTCACCTACAGATTACCTGTGTAAAGAGGATCCTCAGATGTGTTACAACTTCTGTCCAACACGGGAGAGAGCTAGCATTCAATACAGAATACAGATCAGCAAGTTTAAAACGCTAGTAAACAAGCAGCCATTACATTGGGTTTACAGTCCTCACTTAAAACCATGAACTGTAAACAGAACCCCATTTCAAGAGCCTCCTGAGTATATTGTGTAAGATTTCAGCTCAGCATCTAAATTATATACTGGAAATCACTAGTTACAATTTTGACAAAGCAACTGGTATTCTCTCAAACACATACATGGTTCTTATCTCACCTGGTACAGATTACACAGGAAATCTAATCAGTACAAAGCAAAAAATAATGGACAGGGTCAAGAGCTATAAAGGCAGTCATAAAACGGAGCATATGAGGTACTCTTTCTATGAACACTTGGGATTACTGCTTCATAAATCAAAACAATTCTGTTACTCAGACAACTCAAAAGAAGCTCAAATCCCTATGGCTTTCTATTATTTGCTTCTACATCAGCTTCTATTATTACTATAACAAAGTTAATTCTAACGCCTTAAGAAATCCTGACCAGACAAGAAACAGAACAATCTACAATGAGTCCAGAGCTACACAAGCAATGATTGTCCAGTTCACACAACTGCCTAATCAACTAGTGACTGCCAAATCTATATAGAACTAAGTTCAGTTTGTCTTAGTCCCAGAGGAGAAAGTCAATGCATTCTCCCATTATTTGATCATCAGTTTCATTAAAAATGAATGGCTTTATCTATTTTTGAGGTCTCTACTCTTCCAAATTTCGCTGGAACTAACCAACAAGGGTACTGCTGGGACAACAAAGAAAAACGGAGGCTTGTGCAAATTTCTCTTCTTCTTTATAATACCAAGTGGGGGGAAAAAAAAAAAAAGAAAAAAAAAAAAAAAAAAAAAAAGAGGAAACAAGC
>WHYT01017877.1:420097-436275 GCA_009806455.1 Tetrax tetrax
AAAAAAAAAAAAAAAAAAAAAAAAAAGAGGGAGCATGTTTAAACTCCCTCCAGTGGATTGATTTTACCCGTGTCTACAAAAACAATAAATAAAACTGCACAGATATGTGACAGCACGCCAAAAACTCTGCAATCACTGAGTCATACTTTGATATCTCATCTGACACAATCGTATCAATGTCCTTGTCCCTGAAGTCAGCATCAGTGACACTGATGACATTTCTGATATGTTTATTTACTCATTCTCAAAGGCCTCCAAGCATCCATGGTTATTTGGTCAGATTTTAGTGTTTCAGTATTCCTACCATTGGTAAAGTTTTCCCAAGATCTCATCTGACTCTTCAGCATTTCGTCGGAAGCTGGTTGGTTATACTCAGTCCTGCCAAACCAAGCACAAATTGCCTGCCTATTCTTTACCACAGCTGTCTTGAGTGCCTTGTACAGACCCTCTCTTCTTTGGCCTAAACAACTCCCACTGGTTGTGGGGATTCACTTTTCAGGGTCTTGCACATCCACCTACGGATTTTCAGTACTCTCCTTCAAACTCTCTCCAGCCCTCTCCAACACAGCATGCCAAACAGGATACACCACCTGAGCTTCCACCAAGCATCCTTCATGCCTCTCCTAAGGCTATATTCCTGTTCTCTCAGCACAGTAACAATATGTCACTGACAACCCATCTTACACTGTCATTAGCTGCAACCCCCACAGAGGTTTTTACAGACCTCCTACTTAGCCAGCTGCTCCCTCATCACGGTACCATGCACCTTCCTCTGGTCCCTGCTGAAAAGCACCCTCCTCTCCCTTCCCCCTCTAAAGACTCATCGTGACTGTTTTTCTGTCCTCCAACACCCTGGTGGGTCCCCCCAGACTGCCACCTCTTTCACACCTCTAATGAAAATGTTGAGTACTACTGACAAAATCCTGCAAAATCCACCTTGATTGCAGGATGAAATGCAGGTTTCCATGTCATCAATGAGCTACCAGATTCCTCTCTGTGGTTTGCGTAATACGTCTTCTGGCTGAGATAAAGATGAATCTCACAGGAGATTTACCTAGCCTCTTGCCACTGCCACAAAAACAAATAAATGAATCTAGACCAGAAGTATACCAAGAAACCTTCTGCAAACAGAAGAAAAATACTAAATTTTACATTTTTTTTTAAAATCACCCCCCAAAAGTTGACTTAACTTGTAGGACAAGGATATCTTTGTACATCACACTTACCAGAAAAAAAAAAAAAAAGATTAAAAACATTGCTAAAATAATCAAACATCAAATCAATCACAGCCTTTGAACAACTCTCCCTCAGGAAGGAGAATTAAAAATGTAGAAGACAACAGATTAATAAAATCATAAATTGATAAAATAAGCATAAATCTTTAAAATTCTTTAAAAAGAAAAAAAAAAAGAGTAACTAAACTATGATTGGGTTCTTTCTTAGATCTTTAACCTGCTTTTCAATCCCTTGATTCTGTGTTGACAAAGAACACACACATCTCCTTAAGCTACTTAATCTTGTTCCCTAGTTCACCACCTCTGAAAGCACTGTGTTGCTCCAACACAAGGCCCATGTAGTTTTGCACAACGCTAAATGTGACAGAATGTGATGCATCCTGTTTTAAAAGTCCTGCAGACTGGATCGGTCTTTCACCACAACACACAGAGCTCCCACTACTTTATTACGTAGCCACTTCACAAAAGAACAAACGCTAATTTATAATAATGAGCAGCAGGCTAAAAATCTCATCTTCTACCACTAACCAACAAGTCGTCACCCATTAAAGTAGTGAGAAAGCAGAGACAAAATACCTCAGTTCAGGCTCAGCCAGTAAACCCTGCCATAGCAGAGGTAGCTGGTTCTGTGTAGTAAAACCCCCGGTATTCAGAGGGTGCTAGTGTGTGACACTGCCAAAGGGCATTCCCGACTTCTGAGACGCAATGAAGTACCACCTCCTCCATGAATGACACTGAACAGCATCCTCTGAGAGAGGCATTGAAGAAATGAGCAAGTCATGCTTCAAATCAATCAGGAATAGCAATACTAATACTAACACAAGGAGGTATACTTTCAAAGGCAGCTCATTACCTTTTTCTGCAAAGATGGAGCGGGACTATTGTTTGGCACATACATCTCTCACTTAAGTGGAATTAACAGCAATTAACTTCTGAATGAATACGTACTGACTGGGAAAGAACAATGGGAAGCACAGGCTAGAAAATTAAAGAAATTCAGATCTTCTGAAATCCAAACAAGTTTATTATTCAATCTAAAGACAAGCATTAAACTCCTAACAAAAAACCCACAAACAAATAAAAAAAACCCTAAAGGAAGTAAATCGCCTCCATAGCAACTGGATACTTCCCGAAATGGCGGACTTGTTTCATAATCTACCCGAGTAATCAGACCTACAGAGCGAAAACACAATGGTATTGTAGAAAAAGGATAGCTATGGAGAAATTGTGCTGCCTTATTGT
Organism: Tetrax tetrax; assembly: GCA_009806455.1. Classification (NCBI taxonomy): domain Eukaryota; kingdom Metazoa; phylum Chordata; class Aves; order Otidiformes; family Otididae; genus Tetrax; species Tetrax tetrax. The sequence goes on from WHYT01017877.1 coordinate 422,575, forward strand.
TGTAAAGTGGATAAAAATGCTGGTGAGAGACACACCCAGTTATCACCATACTGCTGAGAATAAAAAACATCCACTGTATTTTCAGCTGTCAATTCAGATAGTAACATCCAAGATAGAAAATCAAAGATAGAATCATAGAATCATAGAATCATAAATGCTATCTCTTTCCATTAAGCTATGCTAATATATTAATTTTATAGAATCATGGAACCATAGAATGGTTAGAGTTGGAAGGGACCTTCAAAGGTCGTCTAGTCCAACCCACCTGCAAGAAGCAGGGACATCCCTGACTAGATCAGGTTGCTCAGAGCCCCATCCAGCCTGGCCTTGAACGTTTCCAGGGATGGGGCTTCCACCACCTCTCTGGGCAACCTGTGCCAGTGTTCTACCACCCTCATTGTGAAAATTTTTTTCCTAAAATCTAATCTGAATCTATCACCTTCTATTTTAAAACCATTACCCCTCCTTTTATTACAAAGGGCCCTACTGAATTTTGATGGCTTGAAGTCTGTTTTATGGCAGTGAAAAGGTAACACATGAAATCAGCCTACTGTCTAGCAAATCTATTTCTAGCGGGTTTTCTCCTCAACCCGCTATTTTTCATTGTACAGCAGTAGTGGCACAATCATTACTGATGGCAGGGATTCAGAATTATCTATTATTAGATATATGAATCCAAATTCTATACTTCATATAGCAACAATTCTTTAAAGACCTATATAGAACCCAAACAAACTAACACAAGTGTTCAGTCACAACCAAGAAAGAACTTCTTATAAAATAAAAAACAGATGAATGTTATTTTATCTATAAGTGAGCAGTTTTGTGAAGAGGTTATCACATACATTAAGTATACGTCATGTTTTTATACAAGTTGATATTAGTCAAACAAAAATGCACAGACATAATTTAAGCTTCATTAAAGATTTAATATATTATGTTGCTGATTTTCAATTATCATTTACCAAAAAGAAAACATAGAACCACATGAGCTTGTAAGATTTACAACCTATGCATAATATTACGCTAAAAACACCAAACAAACCCTATGATTAAAGAGCCTGGAAGGTAGGCTTTTTTATTAGGTGGATAATCCACAAACAATACTTTAAAGTGATTAAACATTTCTTTATTTCTCATCCTTAACTTTTTAGCCACTGGCCAATTTTAAATTTATTTTCTAGGAGCCTCAAAGATAATGGGCTTCCTTTAAGCTTCACGGGCAATCCTGGTTCATCCTCCTAGTGGGAGAAAGGGGAACAGAAGTCCAGCAGTGGCTGGCAGACCAACCTGAGGGCGCGATCGGGCCAGCCGATCAGTAGGTATTCAGCCTGACGTTATCTTCACCCTCTTTGGCTTCTTGACCAATTTCCTGGCTTTCTTGTGAGATGTGTGGTAAGGATAGAGGGAGCAGGACAAGAGAGCAACAGAGCAGTATGGAAAAGGCAGACATATGAAATCCTTACAAATCTTATGAAAATCAGGTTCCATGTGTCCTTATGCTTCTGTAATTCCTTACAGGCTTTCCTCTTCAAAGCCCTGGAGGAACTGCAGTTCTGTGGCAGTCTTTAGTGCATCACACAGATTCCCAATGCCAGACTCTGTTGATTTAACCAGTCCAGGCTTCAGACCAGAGACAGGTCCCAGGAAGGAAGAGGGCCATTCTCACAAGGAGGACACATTCAAGAGCCACACAAGGGTTCTGCATGGGACATGCACAGGAAACAGAGAGGCCATTTGGTCTCTGGTGGAGGAAGAGATTGAGCCCATTCTCTCAGAAAAGCTGTTCACTTTCAACCGTCTCCAAACATAAACTAACTGTATGGTGAAAATGAGTAATCCAGACAGCCTGCTGCTTTGAATTATACAATAAAATTAAAAGGCTTTAAATTTTAAAACATCTGGAGCTGACACAGTTTTACACCGGTGTAGCAGGGATCAGAAAGTGTCCCACCTTCACCTACCAGGTACTGATATCAGGGCAGTGGAGGAGGTATGCAATGTCATGAAATGGAAGTCATAAAAGGGAAGAGATTCTGTTTGTCTGTTGTAACCTTATCCACTGCAGGATTAATAGAAGAGATTCTATAAAATCCTCTAAACATCATACTACCCAAAAGTTTAGCTTCTTGCCAGTGTACAGCATCCACCTACTTCACAATTATTTCTTTGACAAATAATGCTCCTGCTTGCCTTTACTCTAGGACCGATTTCTTCTAAATTTTGCAACCTGCATATTGAACTCTGCTGGGTTCTGACAAGTAATGGTACAAGAGCACTTCTTAAATACAGAAATCCAGATTGAGTAGCAGCAATTCGTTGAAAGGGCACTTTGCCATCTACCTAACAGTTACAAGAAGTCAAAAATAGAGCCAGAAAACAACGCTAAATGGTGCCTCTTCCATCCCAAAAGCATATGCAGGATTTCATTACTGGCTTTTATATTAATCCATAGATTGTGTCACTGTGGACAGAAATGACTGAAGAATCCTGCATGAGAGACTCTCATGATGCTTATTAATGCCAAAATCATGGACTAAATCATGTGGAAACTTAAAAATAAACACATAAAATAATAATTTAAAGCTTTTGGAAGGTTCTGTACATCATCTGAAGAAATGCATCCACATTGTTAAAGGTAGGCAGTTTAAAACACCTCAGTCTTTTATGTGGAAACTACTATGTAACTATTGATTTAGAATACTTTTTAAACCCTAACTACATTCCCATAAATATGATCTGGCTAGGAAACTTTTTTTTTAAACTTCCCTCAAGCTTCATAAACCTGTACACTAGAGAAAAACTATTTTTAGTTGCTCATAACAAAAAAAAATTACCTTATTTACATCAAAATTGCCTTAAAACAGCTGCCTGGAGTCCAGATTGACTAGTTTCTGGGTTTGAGGTGTGAGGGTTTGTTTGTTTGTTTTTACAATATTGTCCATGAGCAGAATCAAAACTACTAATGTGAGGAAAAGATACAGAAGAGTAATAAAGTCATTTTGCCTGAAGGAAGATCTGGGTAAGAGTACTATTTAGGAAACAGTCTACTTACTCAGTGTATTTGTTCTCTTACAGATTTCATTGAGTGTATTTTTTTAACCCAGCTACAAGCAAGTGTACAAAATTTTTTAAAGTTATCTTTGCTTTTGAGCCCATCAAAAAAGTTGAAAAAGTCATTAACTTAAAAAAAAAATCTGTAAACTTATGCGGCAAAAATGCTTCCAAATAGAAGATGGGCACATCCTCCAGAGATCTCCACAATACCTTGGTACCACCTCAGCTCAGTTCCCAATTTGACAGTAACAAATACATAGATTAAATACTAAGGATAGACCTCTAGTTTATTCTAAATAAACATAACTCCACAAAATTGAACACAACTTCGTGTCACAGGCAGGATTACAGCAGAGCTACAGAGATTTAAATCAGGTGCTTCTAGACTGTTTTTTCCTCATTAAAAATATTATTTCTTATACACTCTTGGAGCAAGTGAAAATCATTGGGACTTGGCTAGTTATGCTAGAAGCAGATCAGTGAATGTGCTAAGTCAGAGGATCTTTGAAATTCTGAGGACTGAAATTTTCTATTTCCTACTCATGTTCTTCTTCAAATTCCCCAGGAAAAAAATTCTTACTTAGGGAAGAAGACATAACTAAACTCAGAAAGAATGCTGGTGATAATACCCTTCATTTGCATTCATTTCCACCTTTGGATTTTGGATGTTGCACCTCAAAAGCATATCCTCAGCTGCTATCCAGGGCCTCCACGCTGCCACGCTCTGCCGGCCTATTCATTGCACTTGGGAAATACCAGTGTGTTCATCTCCAGGGGACATTTCTAGGAGCTACTCTAGAGCAAGCAGTTAGTGAAAAAGTAAACAGAAACACGCAATGTAATAACTACTATCAAAATAAACCAAGTGCTACTTTAAACAAAAAAGGTCATCTCCCACACTAGAGAGGATTATCACTTCATTACTTCTACCCTTGCTCCCCCAACACTGAAGCAGCAATACCATTTTGATTTTGGGGGGGTTGCTTTACATAGAAAGAAGCAAGCAGAAAGGCACTTGGAAATATTTTTCATTTCCAGGTATTTGTAGCACTTTTCATACAATACACATATAAGTTAAACCTTTGCACAAGCTTCTGTGAATTTAGCCAAAAGTCATGGAAGACCATGAACTGCATTAATAACAAGCCCTAGACATCAGGCAGTAGTCGTTTAATTACATGTTTTGTATTTACTGAAATGATAAAGTCAATGTTATTCTAAACCTCAGTAGGTTCCTGGAAGCCACAAACTCTGCACCCGAGCTGCCCTACAATTCCACCCCTCTCTCAATGACTTCTGATCTGGGTTACCTACAGAGCAACAACAACAACATCAGCAATTTATTATCAAACTTAGAAAAAAAAAATGTTGACAGATTAGTATCATAGTTTCTCCTAACATTTAGAATTGCTTCTTCCAACACCTTTAATGTCCAAACATCCTTCTTTTACTGTTTTCAAAAAAATTAACTAACCCCCTTCCCATGCTGGACATTACTTCACTGAGGGTACCTGTACAATGCTACCATTTTTCACTTAATCTCTTTCTACCCAGCACCCACATTGTGCTCCTTCTGCCATTCACTGTACAACTTAAGTTGATTTTTCTACAGATTTTACTTTCCCTATGTTTTTTTAAGGAGGAAAGACAAGCAACACAAACTGTGGTAATGTCTGGAATTACATCAAAGATAGACCCACTGTTACAGGGCACACTAGTTAGAAGCATTCCACTCACTTGCAAGGGAATAAAAATATTGCTACAAAGCACAATCATAGGCAATTACACAATGGTCACCAGTGAGACAGGTGATACTGACTCACTAATAACTTCTGATCTTCTTTTGTAAGGATCAAACATACTAACGTTCATTCCTAACCTTTACTATATTTTAATTAAATATCAACCTAAAGCAGTTGACCACCGAGTCATGGAACACCGCTTCAACGCTAAAACTAAAATAAAAAAAAAATAATTTTGCACATCACCAAATGGTTGTTCTCATGGAAAAAAAAAAAAAACAAACAAACATTATCAGAAAACTACATCTGGTGACAAACAAACAAACATAATGAGATTATTATCCCTCTTTTATCAGCTTCAATGATGAAGGCAACCCAGATTGTGAAAAGCAAAGCCACATCAAAATTCCTCAGAAAGAGATAATTCAAGCTGAGCTTTGCTCCCCACAGTATTGTTGAAGTTCTTGCACCACTGAGTAGTCACTTCACCAAAAATGTATCTTCCCTCATTCCCTGGGAGACTATTTCACAGTCTAGTAGACCTTAGATGTTTTTTCCAATGCTTAGTTCTCTTTTCTGTATCTCATCTCATCATTCACAGCTAAGTCCTCCTTGCCATACATAGCTTTATTTCCTGCTGCTTCTGCCACGGCTTTTTAGTTAGGAGGTAAGATTACTGGCCTTTATTAATGAAAGGAAGACAACATCGCAGTCCTCTACAATTATTAACAATCATTGCTACCCTTTGAACATCCTTGTGTTATTTATTTCAAGACAAACAACCCATGTTGTAAAAAAGACACAACTAAGGCAGAGATCAAGTTTATAAGTTCTTTTAAAGCAAAGAGTTTTAATGGCAAATTAAGCTCCAACACTGGAAACCTGCTATTAAAATTCTAACATTACCCTTAACTCAGTCTCAGTATTCCTTGCTGTTTCTCTTCAATAAGTCGAAAATTGTCAGAGTGAAACTCTTTTCTCACAGAAGACATGAAAAACCACTAACTTTGGATTTCTGTCGTGTCTCAACTGAAAGTGTTGAACAACAACAAAAAAAAGTTTTACTGACATAGAAACAAAATAAAATTTTCACACAGTAAGCTAATAACCCAATTTCTCCTCAAAATTACTGTAATTCTTTTCTTGACAGAGTAAGGTTTACCAAGAAAAATGGAGAAGGCTTGCTTCTGCCATTCAGGAACATGTTTGTCCCTAATGAACAGATGTTACTGTGACCAATTTGGTGGCCTTCTATGACGGGGTGACAGCATCAGTGGACAAGGGACGAGCAACGGATATCATCTACCTGGACTTGTGCAAAGCTTTTGACATTGTCCCGCACAACATCCTTCTCTCTAAACTAGAGAGGCATGGGTTCGATGGATGGACCACTCGGTGGATAAGGAGTTGGCTGGATGGCCGCACTCAGAGAGTGGTGGTCAACGGTTCGATGTCCAAGTGGAGACCGGTCACCAGTGGCGTCCCTCAGGGGTCTGTGTTGGGCTCTACCCTGTTCAACATCTTTGTCAGTGACATGGACAGTGGGATAGAGTGCACCCTCAGCAAGTTCGCCGATGACACCAAGCTGTGTGGTGCCGTCGACACGCTGGAAGGGAGGGATGCCATCCAGAGGGACCTGGACAGGCTGGAGAGGTGGGCCTGTGCCAACCTCATGAAGTTCAAGCAGGCCAAGTGCAAGGTCCTGCACCTGGGTCGTGTCAATCCCAGGCACAAATACAGGCTGGGCAGAGAATGGATTGAGAGCAGCCCTGAGAAGAAGGACTTGGGAGTGCTGGTGGACAAGAGGCTCAACATGAGCCAGCAATGTGCCCTTGCGGCCCAGAAGGCCAAACACATCCTGGGCTTCATCAAGAGGAGTGTGGCCAGCAGATCGAGGGAGGTGATTCTCCCCCTCTACTCTGCCCTGCTGAGACCCCATCTGGAGTACTGTGTCCAGTTCTGGAGCCCCCAACATAAGAAGGACATGGACCAGTTAGAGAAGGTCCAGAGGAGGGCCACAAAGATGATCAGAGGGCTGGAGCACCTCTCCTATGAGGACAGGCTGAGAGAGTTGGGGCTGTTCAGCCTGGAGAAGAGGAGGCTCCGGGGAGACCTGATAGCGGTCTTCCAGTTCCTCAAGGGGGCCTACAGGAAAGATGGGGAGAGGCTGTTCAGTAGAGCCTGTTGTGACAGGACGAGGGGTAATAGTCTTAAAATAGAGGGAGGTAGATTTAGATTGGATATTAGGATAAAAATTTTTACAATGCGAGTTGTAGAACATTGGAACAGGTTGCCCAGAGAGGTGGTGGAAGCCCCATCCCTGGAAACATTCAAGGCCAGGCTGGATGAGGCTCTGAGCAACCTGATCTAGTCAGGGATGTCCCTGCTCCTTGCAGGGGGGTTGGACTAGATGACCTTTGAAGGTTCCTTCCAACTCTAACCATTCTATGGTTCTATGATAAAATCACACAAACCCTCGTATAAAAAAGTGTATAATCACAGCAGCAATGACGTGATAACTTCTTTTGCTATCCAAACACTACAGAAGTGCCATGTACTTGATATGCAGATGATAACAAGAGAAACTGTGTCCATACCTGTTACAATGAGGTCTTCTATTTCTGTAATTCGCTGAGCAAAAAAATAGATGCCATCTTATTCATGTCCGTACAGACACCACTCCAACAATATATTAATTAAAAAAAAAAAGAAAATGGAAAAAAATGTATTACTTAGACTATATATTCACTAGGCCAGAGGAAATTGAAAGACTTTCCCTGAGTCTGAAGTATCAGAGCTATGCAGAACGGTCACCACTCACTGCCAGACCTTTAGCATGAAGAAACAAAGATTTATTTAGACGCTCTGGGCCACTAGCTCCAAACTGCAGACTGTGAAACTGTTTCTACGACAATGGTGAAGCATCTGCCAATTTTTAAGTGCTAAGGTTTTCCCATTGACCCAGCCCACGATTCTCCTACAATTTCCAAGAGATAAAGTTATTTTTTTCTGAAACATGTTTCTAGATTAAATACACACACAGACATGCACTCACTCAGCAGTCTTCCCACGTATCCTCCATAAGTTCATCAAATCCTTTGCAAAGGCATTCTTTCTAACCTCAATCCCTCATAGATAAAAATTCGCTATTACATCATTGCTTTTTCTTGGGGAATGTGTCACACATACTGGGAACTCATGAATGGGGCTACATTTAGAAACAGAAGAATCAGCCTCCTCAGAACAAAGAACAAACGGAAAACATGATGATGTAACTTACAAACCAGACACAGATGGGAGTGAAGAGGAAAAAAAAGAGGATTAAATCCTCACTGCGTACAATTCAAAGGCATTTAAAATACAAAGTACCCACAGCAAAGCTAGAACAGATACACACCAGATCCAAATAAAATGCATGCATGAGACTACCTTCCAGACCTTGTCACAAGTGCCATGCACAGGCAAACAGAGCTGAAGGATGACAATGCTATGCCTTACAAGAAGGAATTTAGTTTTCACATGCTACACTTAGGGACAGGAAAAGTAAAATTATAACTAGCACATAGGAAGGTTCCTCTGAGGTACCTGGGGTTGAGGCTGAAGAATCTGTGATCATGAAGATAATCCTGGAAATACATATAAAAGCACTACTGAGTCCCCAAACAAAAACTGGCAACAATACCACTGCCATCTCATAAAATGCAAATTGAAATCGGTGTATTTTCACTCCATGTTTGCTCCTGACACTCAAATTACTCCACAGAAGTGAAAGAGTCAAACATCTCATCAGTTCTCTGTGTCAGTGCTGTGTAAGCTACAAATATCGGCAAGAACAGATCCGGGAGCCACTAAAAGAGAATTCAGAAACCACTGCCTGTGGGGAAAGTGTATCACAGCTGATGAGCACAAGAAAAAAAAGACTAAACTTCTACAGCTTTAGTCTCTCCGCAGCAGAAAATGGCTTCCAGATTTGCACCCTTCAAGCTTAACATGTTGATTCAAACATTTTCTCTTTAGACAGGACTGCAGTCAGATTTGCTCTTTGGATAATAAAAGCATGGTGGAGATCTTTAGGATGATTCCTTCCTCTTGGTAAAAAAGGTTCTTATTTTGTGAACATTGTTCTTAAACAATGGGATCTTAGGGTGTCTTCAAAAGACCCAGTTCATAAACAAGTGCACAAGAATAAACAGACTTTAGAAAATACAAAAGTCTGAATACATAATATTCAGGTACAACAGTAGGTGTTTTTTATACTGTATGCTCAGTTCTTATGTATTTGGCATTGGCTTGGCTACAGCAAGTATGAGGTAACTCACTAACATGCTGTGTCACCAAAATGCACCAGATGGATGCTCCAATTAGAGTCTCTTCCCTTTCCTACTCCCCTCCTCCAAACAGGATGTAATTTTCAAAGAGCAATGATGAGTGCCAACATGGAAAATCCTATGTTGGTAATTACTTACCTACCAAAGTGTAATCACTGCTCCAATTACTGTACAAAACTCACAGTAAAATTTGGTCTTAATCTTGAAACCATTTACAAAGCTGTACTGCTGCAGTTCCTGCGAGGCTTTGGGAAGAGCTAGATTGACCAGGGTGAACACAGAACTATGCACAACTGAAAGTCCCAGGCAATTTTGATTTTTTCCTAAATAATCCACTCCTGCCACTATCCTCATACAAGCTTCCCCGACACTGCCTTACAGGTGACTAATACTTTTTTACATTTTCAACATATCAATTTGTCTTCTTAGGGGGAAAAAAAAAAATATTTTTCCTTTCCCATATTCTCTCCCTTACATACACACGTCACCTGTAGACTGCTGCTGCTGGACAGACCGATCAGTGGTGCAAGGCCTCCTCCTCATCAGGTGGCACCAATGGAAAACAAGTGGGTTTCCAGCAAAGCTGCAACAACAGGTCAGTGTCTTCCACTGAGTGATTCTTCCTTCCTAGAATTCACCAGCATTTCAGCCACTCTCTCATGCTGTTCAAACTAAATACAAATAATTATACATGACTTCACAGCACTTATAAGACTTATAAGACATGATGACTTTGTATTTGCAAACGTGTCTTCTCTCCCTAGCATGAACCCTCACACATGCCAGGTGAAGACAAACAAAATCCACCCAAAGACTTCATTGGATTCTCCCCAGACCCACGAAGGCAGAGAGTTGTATCTGGATTATTAGGTATGCCCACTATTCAGCACCTCACTGCAGCTGAAAAGCCAACACAAAAAGGATGCCACCACGGTTTGTGCGCTACTACACTGTAATAACTGTGAGATATTTGGAAAGGCCATGAAGCCACAGGATTCCTATCATACATTGGAGAGAGGGAAAGTCTTCAACTGGTAAAGTGGCGGTAGATGTGCACCTAGTTGGAGGAGATTAGTCTTTAAGTGGAGTGTGTCTGATTTTTTGACGCACATAGAATATTATAAAAATTGAAAAATAACAGGTTTTTTGTTCACTGTCATTAAGTTTTTGCAGTTGCTATGATTACTAGACCTTCAGACTGACTTTAGAAGTATCTTAACCAACTGAAAATATATCTTCCTCCCATCACAAGAAGCCCTGAATTATTCAACCCCACCCTGTAAATTCCTTCCTGGTAATTTCACCATCTTGTTTCAGGGGTGAGACATCCACAAAAGTACAGTAACTATCCCTCAGTGTTTCCAATGGCCCTAAAGTCCCTGTTCTGCACACTCCGTCATTTGAAAGCACAAGGCTCTGGGACAGGCAGTTGAAAAAGCCTTCCTCTTCCAAATAAATGAAGTGCCATTTCTTAATAAAAAAGGAACTGTTATCTTACTGCTGTTTGTGCCACTCTTTTATCCAGAGCATATCTAGTGCATGTACATAAACCGGCACCACAGTGCCCGTGGACGACGCTGCTTACAAGACCATAACACAATTTAACACTGCAGATCAAAATTTGAGTTGTGAACTGCTCAGGTTTCAACACTGTTATGTACAGGAAGGGAAAAATATCCTTGGACTTCTACCTAAGAAGTCATTATGTTCATGGATAAAGATGCTGAAGAAACAGTATCTTCAATAAAATAAGAATTTGCATACTAGAAATGTGACACATCCGCATTGCCTCTGCTGCACACACAAAAGCTGTTCATTGCACTTTTACCTCCTACAGAATCAGCAAAAGGCCATCATTTTGATAGTAGAGAACTTACTACTTTTTTTGAAAATTGGGTATATGAATGTTAACTGTATAAAAGCTAGGATTGCGTTTTTAATATTTACTTTTCATGCAACTGTACTTCCACACCGCCATTCAGTTCACTGAATGCTTCTATTGGCTATCAGGGGTAATTTCTCCCGAGGGAGGTGTGACGGAGAACCAGATCTCCTCTAGGAAATGTTTTGTCATTCCTGGTCAACAACAGCTACAAGCTGGATCCCAGTGACACAGGCACTCTCATAACCACTGCAGCAGAAGACATCATGTGATGCTCCATGTCACCTGCAATAACCAACATAACCCAAAGAATTACTTGATACATTACTGAGACTACTTTTTATCTAAAATAAGCAGTGACACATGCAGCTTATAGACATCCTAATCAATGTATTCTTCTCTTCTCCTTCCAGTTTACTTATTTTGCTTTTCTTGACACAATAATTTTGTTTATGAGGCTGGGCTATCTTGGCTCCAACACCAGAAATAATCAAGTCAGCAACTAACCAGATATACCAGTTCTTTTTAATAAAGTAGTTAGATTTGAATCCAGAACATGTTTTGATGTATTGTGCATCAAAGCATTAAATACATGTAACTCCCAAAATACAGAGGTGTGTTCTATAGCCTTAATTACCTGCATTCACAAGCAGCTTGACCTAAGCTGAAATAAAGACATTCAGTCTTCACAGTTTTCTTAGGTAAAGAAAATAAAAAGGTATGTTAGAGTGTGTTAAGTCTCTAACTCAATCTTAACTGGAACTAAAACTGCCTATTTCAAAAACAGTGTAGCCCAAAGAGTACTGCACTCAAAATACAACCCATTAAAACTGTCTGACTTGGACAAGACTTTAAACCAGGGCTAAACGAACAGACTAATTATCATAAGGCTGTAGTCAAAAGTCTCAAGCCTGGATGTTGAAGCAAAGGCAGAGGCAACGCTACAAAGCAGGTCGCTGACCAATGCCCAACTCCTTGCCAAAACAGCAAAGAGCTCAAACGCCTCTCCCATGCTCGCTGTAGCCCTAGCATGGTCCTGCATGAAGAAGCTTTCAAGGACTTCAGGATTTTCTCATTGTTATGAAATAAAATTAAGCATGCCAAAATCTGAATGATGTCATGGCAATCTCATAAGTAGCTTACATTAATCATTTATCAGCAAGGGAAGGTAATTCTTGAGTGAGAGCAGAACCCTGAGTTCATCCCTATTTATCAGTCTGAGACAAAAGATGCAACAGCTGTAGGTATCAGAAATACATGTGAAGTTCATGGAAAGGGTATGTAAAGTGTCCACTGAAAATGCAATGGAACTACAAAGCTACAGGCTGGTTTTACACTGACTCTTTTATTTAATGCAAGTTACTGTAAGCAAAGCATAAAGCTACTGAGGGAGATTTTATTCGTTAGAGAAAGCGTAACTGCACAGCACATAATTAGTAGGAATGCTGCTTAATAAATATTTCATTTTTGAAAAATCGTACTCTAATTTTTAAACTGTTGCAACATAACTTAACACAAAAAAAAATGTTTCCTAAACTTCTGGACATCACTTTTCTCCATTTTGATCATCTTAAAAACCGCGTTTGAAAAAAAAAAAATACATCAGGTCACTGTGTATGCTAATACAGCACATACACCCATATTTCAGTCCTCTCCTGGGTGGAATGACTATGGTAAGATGGAATTAAAAACCAGCACTCATCAGGAAGAAATTGCCGTTTCCCTCATGCAGTAGACGCTCTTCACCCCAACACTCCCACTGTCCCAACAGCAGTGGCAGCGCGAGCAGCTCTCTGCTGCTGACTGGGCCGGCAGAGGAGGAGGGCAGGTCGGAGGAAGGCTTGCCTCCAGTAGCCGTGCCCCATCCCACCAGGGTGGTAAGCAAAACCTTCTGCACACTCTTGTGTTCGAAACTCACGAGAGGCATGGCACTTTGGCTTCAGAGCTTTATGCTTTAGGCAAGCCAGGAGCTACAAACATGGCATGCGCAGCCCTTGCCTTAGTCACCCGACTTGAGCAGAGCTTAGATCAGATGGCGTTTAGGGATCCTTTCCAACTCCAGTACTCTGTGATCATAAAAAAGCTGGTGTGAGAAAGCTGTTAAGAAAAGAGAAGAAAAAAAACCCTCATCTCTCCACCTACATCACACAAAACATGTCAATTTCCTCTTCCAGCAGTGGAGGCAGTACCCACCCTTCCACCTGAGACAGCCAACATACAGAAAACTACTGGTTTTGGCCATTCTTTGGATTTGAAGAGTGTAAGTTAAAGCATTCTGCTTAAGTTAGCCTGAGTAAGACCTAGAGCAAGAGCTTTTACCCTCCACTGCTTCCCCCTGCTCTGGCGGGAGCTTTTTTAGATATTACTCTCAGTTGGTTTTTTTAAAAATGTTCTTCTAATTTAAGTTTATTTGGTCTAAAGAAGAGTTATATTTAAGATTTTCAAAGCACCAAGATTTCAAACATGACCAAAGTCCCATCATAACAGACATTATATAAATACATGGTAACAGTAACATTGTCAGCAAGAATTGTAACTCATATATTAGAATAAATTAAAAAAAAAAAAATCCACTCATAAAACCTAAGCATATGTTAGGGAAAAAAAAAAGTCATATTAATGGATGTTTTAAGTCTTCCATAATGTTCTGACTTTTCTCTTCCTCCTCCTGTTTAAAAATACCCTCTTTTAC
>WHYT01017877.1:440754-455108 GCA_009806455.1 Tetrax tetrax
ACTTTTCAATTTAAAAAAAAAAAAGGGTAGGCGACATTAAGGCACCTAACAACTAATGCACAATTGGAGTATTTGCAACCCAAGTCGGAACACTTTGATAGTATTGGTATTGTGAACTTTCTTCAGACAACGCGATAAACATCATTGAAGGATTTAGGCACACCCCACAGCAAATTATCATAAGTCATCTGAACATATAAGGACTTGTAACTAATTGCTACGATTACATAGTGTTAGCTTGGAATATAATTCTGGTTTTCCCCATCCAGAAACATACCCCAAAGAGGCTTTCTGGTTCTTGGCAATAGGGTAGCACCTATTCCCCCATTATGATATGGCTCAGCCGCGCTGTAAGCACAGCTGTACTTTTATATCCTAGCCAAAATGCTGCACTATGCCGCAGGTGAAGACTTTGAAAATGAAAACATGAAAAAATACTGTTGAAAAAGAAGGAAGAACTTAAGAAAATATGAGTAACTTTTATTGCTTAGACAACTGCTACCTTTCTTCTGGTTTTAATACTTTTTTTTTTCCTCATTTGCTAATAGTTTTTATTCATTGACATTTTTCTTTCGTATCGTGGAGACCATCCAATGTGATAACCTTTGTAGTGCAAATAACAAAACCTGGAGATCTCTGTTCCCTTCTCTTCTATGGCCTTGATGTGCCCTCAGGTTACCAGAATTTAGGGTATCTAGAATGCGCATGGGAGACTTTCAAAGCTATTGATTCTTGGATAGTTACATTAGGTAAAACACTTGTGATTAAATTCCTTCTTTCTGTTCTTCCTCTTAAAATAATGAAGCAGTTAGGCCCGAGTGTGACCTAAATTTGCCCTGTATTAAGAGGGAGATTTGACGAGATGACCTCTACAGGTCCCTTCCGACCTACCTTGTTCTGTTACATTCTTAAAACTTCAACAGGCTAACAGTAGAAGTCTTCATGACTGCTAAAATATATCCAAGAAAAGTTCCACATCCTAAATGTGTTTTTCTTCGAGAGCTCCATTTTACCCCATTAGTTTCACACAGCTCATCATGACAGATCGTCCAGTGCACAAGTTGTGAACCTGAAGAGATTTCTACTGCTAATGCAACAGCATTCTTATGCTGCATTAGCGTTGACCTTCAGGCTCTTACATGTTTTCAATCTGACCATCATTATTGAGTCATTTTTTTTCTCTTTCAATTTTTGCAATTAAAATGCTGGAAATTGTGATCTGTTTGTTTTCGAGGTAAAGCTTTCATATACACAACACAGTTTTGTTCTAGATCTTTCTGAAAATGTAGAAACATTTTTGAGATTTGTAAAACCATACTTAACATGAAATTAACCTCCTGGACAAATTTAAACCACCCTTTTAGACAGACCTGTTCACATTTAAATATAGTAAATAAAACCTGACTGAAAAACTAGTATCAAAAGCACTGACACTAATCTGGAACATTTATAAAATGTAGTGGCGCTGTGGATGTATCTATACAATCTGCTGGACTTTAAATGATAACCTTGAGTGGGTGGCAATTTTCTAAGTCATTGCTGTAATCTGTAACAAATAAAAATCAGCCAGCTTCTAGCAGATACAGACACTCTTGCTATGTAAATAGTCCTGTTTACACCGAACCAATTTCTCACTGTATGTAGTTCCCCCTCCCTGCCCTGTATTTCAATTTGAAGATAAGCATTTGCATCATCCTAGGTGTCAGTGGCTTTTAAGGCTCAGCGCCCCTCCAGTGACCAAGAGAAGCTTATCTTAGGGGAAAATAGATGCAAATGGGCCTTTCTTCCCAGAAGTCCTGCACCAGTTGAGACCAGCCTCTCTGCCTCACGAACAGTCTGTGATTACGCTTGCTGCTCAGCATTGCTGTGAAGGTAGAAAGGCAGGTAGAAATAGTCAGATTTTAGAGGTCCCACCCCCCGTTTCCCCTCGGTTCCTGCATACACACAAAGGCCCTCTGGGCTTTGTGGACAGAGCCTTATGGGGATTCTAAATCTGGTCCACCACACCACAGTCTCCCTTTGTTCTTCTGACATTTCAGGGTCATTTGTCGTAAGCTGCTGTGTGAGTATTGGCAAAGCATCGATCTCACAGGGAAGAACCTGGCCCAAGTTTCATATGGATGCCCCATTCCTGGAAACATTCAAGGCCAGGATGGATGAGGCTCTGAGCAACATGATCTAGTCGGGGATGTCCCTGCTTCTTGCAGGGGAGTTGGTCTAGATGACCTTTGAAGCTCCCTTCCAACCCTAACCATTCTATGACATCTTGTTAGCTGGGCCTGGATATGTCCAAGGGGAAGAAGTTATGCTGAAAGTTTCTCTTTTCAGGAAAAAAACCTACACTCCATAAAGTACATTGTTTGGATTCATGTCTATATTCCACCTCTATTTAGATACCCATTAGCCTAAATAAAAGACTTGGCCATGGCAGCTCAGATGCTTTTTACTACATTAGTCTACTAATGTAGTCAGCTTGTATGCATTTTTAGGAATTGGACATTGCAATGATCTTAGGTCTCTGACTTGCTACTTTCAGCCTTGGGCCAAAGGCAAAACAGCTCTTGTAGGCTGAAAAAACCAGTGCAAGCTTGACATAGTTTTAAGGTCAGATAGCTCAAGATCCATGAGGGAGAGAAATGAATGCTTTTTACTGTCTGAAAGCTTGGGATTACAGCTTTCATATGTCAAAAAGCATTAATCTCTGACTCTAGTGGTGTGTGAAGTATCTGCTGCTAGAAGAGTGGGGGCTGTTTCAGAGGTGCTCACTGCTACTGGTGGCTTTCAGAAATGGAAATGTTTTCTAGTTCTTATACTGGACCAATGAACTGAAGGAAAGCAGTTTTATGAGTAAAATCTCTTAAGACTCCACCAGCTTATCTTCTTGATTAGCTTGATCTGAAATAGCTATGTCAGGAGTGCGGAGTCAGATCAATGGTTTTCAAGCCTAGAAGTCACCAGTATTGTCAACTATTCTGTCTTCTCATACAACATACCCATAATATTTCACCATGTGTGTTTGCACCCACTCTGCCGACACACTCATTAGCAGCACAACAAACACTTAGATTCCACAAGTATTTGCCTTCACAAGGTGATTTCCCATGTCAGGGAATACCTTAATATATCTCTAAGCACTTCTGCACGTTAGAGAAGTGCACAAGGAGGATGCCTGGCATTTTCTTTATCACTTGAATAGGTGTAGTCTTTAAGGTAGTACTAGAAGATCTCAAAGGCTTTATTCTGTAAACGCTTCTTTTCCCTTTAATTTGATTATATCTAATGACACACCAGCAAGATAGCTTCTAATTAATTGGCATTCGACACACCTTGAAGCCTCCTAGTGCTGTTTCAAGCATTGGTCATTGCTCCTGAAGAGTTCAATGCAAATTTCTACAAGTCTTATTTTCTGATGATTCCCATCATCCCATTGGCCAAGCTTTGGTGCAGGCATCCCATATATTAGAATGGAAAACTTCACTTCCGTTGGGCTGCAATTATTGTAGCCTGCCCACCTATAGCCTGTAAAAACAGGCTGTCCATTTTCTAATGTTATAACAATCTGAGGGGACAGTATATCACTAGTTATGCTTTGAAGCATTTACTTTGCCTGAGGGGCCATATACTAAATATTTAATTAATTTAAATTATAAAGAATGCAGCCTCCTCTGTGAAGATGACTTAAATAGACAGCTGGCAAGGAGAAAGCTCTTCGGGGTATAATAAAGTAAAACTGCCGTGCCTTCCAGAGTCCTAGGCAATAGATTTAATCACAAAATAAATAAAATCCCAAAGACATTTAAAAAAGTCTTAAAGCTTAAGGTATAATAAAAGGGAACAAATAATCAGTCAGGAATCAGCCATATGGATAATATCATGATATGTGGTAATATTTGAGGAATTCAAGAACATATTGAAGTAGGCAATTTAGAAAGTCTGGAAATACACTAAAGGAGGACAATCTACTTGAAGGTCACTCTCAATTTACTATCTATCTCCTTTTTTTACACACTGAAGAGAATTTTCCTTCACTCTTCCCCTTCACTTGTGAATGAGTGATTTTTTTGTACTGTTTAGACAATCTTTTGAGACATAAGCATAGATAAGCAATAAAGTCAACAGTGGTTCTTTACATAAAACTGTTGAATAAAGCAAAACTGTATATTTTTTTTAAATGCTGTAACAGTTTAAAGACAATTTAAGAAAACCTCCTTTGTATTGTAGGTCATAACATACATTCAGACTATATGACGTGAACACCCTAGGACTTGTAACAACCACAGTGTTTGAAAAAAAAAAAAGAAAGTATTTTTTCAGGTATAACATTCAGAAGGAGTATTTGTGTAGTGAGTATAAAGCACCTTACTTTATAATCAGATTGAACAATTTACCTAAGTAAAATACTTGGCTTAATACTGCTTTGGCTGTTTTTTCTCAGAGTAGCCTTGAACAGAACTTAGTATTTACTGAAGCCGATGAATTCAGAGAGAATATATTGCACTTCATACACCCAACTGGGATTTTTCATATTTTTCATACAGGTGCACAAGGGAACGTCTAGCAAAACTTACACATCAGGAGCCTCTCAGAAGGAATAAAGATGTTAAATTAAATATGCCAGCTGCCCTTGTAGTTTTCATGTGACAGATCTTTAGTAGGTTACAAGAGCCAGCACATGGCAACAGTGGGAAACGGAGCACAAACAGCCTGGAGAACACTGACTTGATTTACCTTACCTTACACTGCTCTTCAGCTACCTTCACACATGGGATTTAGAGGGGCTGACCTGTTGCCAGCATCCTGATTTTCTGCAACTGCTGGAACCAAGAGTGGAAGGTTTGGGACTCCTGGTGACAATCACAGGCACTGCCATTGTCTCCCTGTGGCTGTGTGGTACAAAGGCATTTTTCAGGCACAAGATAAGAAATAAGGTCTTGATGAAAATGTCTTCTCTTTGCCCCCACCAAAAACTCCTGTGACATGAGCATTTTCTTTCTGAATATCTTTTGTGTTAAGCTTATCAGCAAGGACATTTCAATCTCACCTGTATTTATTTGACTTCCCATCTTCCAGGCCTTACTTTTCAGACTTGAATTATTTCCCTCAGTCATCTCCACCAGCACGCAGCCAGAGTGTACCAAATAGCTCCACTGCTGGTTTTATACATTAATTTATCTGTTTATGAGATCTATGCAGTGGCTTGGACAATTCAACACTACCACGGCCTTCCCCATCTGAGACCGAGCAGCAGATGGAGATAGGACATTGTCAGTCCACCCAAATGACCTTCTCTAACAGCAACTCTGAAGATGCCCAGCCTGTAGTTCAGATTCATCTATCTAGGGAAAAATGTTAAGAGAGATGGACTGTGTGCCTTCTAGCAGTGTGAATTTGACAATAGCTTCACTTCCATTTCGCCTTTCCATTCCAGCTCAGATTCTGAGAAGGCAGTGGCAGCATGTGGTTTGCAAGGCGAAAAGAAGCATAGGACTTGGCAAGGTCAGTACCCGTTCCATCTGTTGGTGAGGCAGGCGAAGCCCCTTGCCAAAGACACTTGCAGGGAGCATGGACAATAGGAGTGCTTGCTCTACAGAATGTGAAAAACTCCAAAAGACTGTTACTAATCAGGCAACTGGATTTTTTTTTCTCCATGGGGATTTTTTTGTCACTTCAGCAACAAGGCAAACGGTACCCTCACTGGTGTGCTGGCTTGGCATGTGATGCTGTAGAAACCAGTCATGGCATCAGCCCAACTGCTTGGCAAAAACAGGAATTAGGCTCAGCTCCAGTTTTTTAATCCATAGCCTCCTGCCTGCAATTTTAGGTTTTAATTTAATGACTCGGCACCAGTATCCTTCACAATAGCTTTGTTTTTGCATTTCAGCAAGTGGGAAGAACCTCAGCTGAGGCACTTCCACTGGCAGCCCCAAGGAGTTTAGGGAGAGCGAAATGCAGTGCACAGTGAAGGATCCCCAGAGGCACAAACTCCATCCTGCTAGTGATCGACTGGTCCAGCAGATCACTTGCACGGGGGAGCTTTCAGAATGCGCTACAAGTCTTATTTTTTTCAGGATTAAGCTTGTGATAGGTACCAGGAGTTGTCTTTTACCATTTCTTCTTCAAAGCACCTAAGTGTCACAACACACTCACACACACAAAAAAATATATCACATTATATCACACCTGCTGTGTGAGAACTTTGCAACTGTTTACACCTTAGGCCTCACCAGGCTGCCCAGCATGACTGGACGCGCTCCTTTAAACACTGCCTGAAAGAGAAGTGCCAGTGAAACTGATTTATTTTTCTTTTTTTTTCTTTTTAAAGTGGCCACTAATTGCATGTGATCCGTTTTAAAGTGTCAGTCTCATGGTAACTTGTGATACCTGGGCCTTCCTCATCAGAGAAATGTAATGTAAGTCTGAGGGAGTCAGTCCCTTGTCCAGAGCTCAGTGAACACACAAAAACAAAACCCAAAACCCAACCCAGCCTAACTTACTCCAAATTAATGAGGAAATCATCCAGGTAGGGTCCTGCATTCAGACCATACGAACAAATGTAAGAATAAACAGTCAACGGTTTTTACTGAAATATGAAGCAATTTTAATACACAAGAGTTAGCAGATTCAACACAGGAGAAGCTGCCACAGAAATAGGGATATTTGCAAGTTTTAATGAGTAGATTTGGATAATAAAGCCTTGTGGAAAATTGAAATAGTTCTCATGTTCTCTGAGAACACAGAAGGAACAGACTAAATGAAAAATAATTGTCTGTCTAGACTTGTGTTTATGCTAGTATTTGCATTCATTCAAATTATAAGAGCTATTAATGTATCTGAAGTCTGTTATAAAATGTTTTTTTAAGGTGATGGTGAAGCACAGAGAGAAATCAACTTCTAAATGTTAAGTGTGTTACTTTCTATGCTGAAAATGAAGCATCCTGCATGTCAAAGTAAATTAGCTCAGGCCTGTTTGTTTAGATAAAGTTAAAATTTGTCTGCTATGTTCAGTACAGAAAGATCCTTTTATACCCTCCATTTGGAAAAGCTTCACCTAATGGTGGACTATGCATAAATGCTAGTCATCAAATGGTAGACAGTAGCAACAAATGAGATGTAAATTGCAGCAGGTTTGAAGGATGATATATTTGAAGCACAGTTCCTCTCCACTGACATTTTTCTCTCTTCTGAAGTAAGATTGCCGGGTCAGGTTTAAGGATGACTGTAATATGGAGAGTTGAAAAGAGTGGCCAGTACAAGTGAGTGAAAGGGGTCAGTGGAGGGCTAGTTGAGAAATATTCTGGCATTAGCATATGAACCAAGTCAAGGTGCCTTATGGCTTTTGCTAAAGAAATGGGATCTTTGATTACTTTAGTGCGGAAATTTCATCCCTGCTCAAAATATTTACATAGGTACATAAATGTATGTTCACGTACAAACATTTTTTCACAAAGAAGGAAGCCAGGAGGAAGAAAAGATCCTAGATGCACATTTTTCTCCCTCTTAGGAGAGTTACAGGAGACAGATAACACTTCCAAACCTGTACAGACAAAATTAAAGTACTGACAGCACAGTTATTTTTTTAAAAAATTTAGTCTTGCTGTAAAGATGTAGACAAGTATTATGGTTAGATGTACTTCCTTCATTTTACTTTAGCTTAATTATAGCTGAAGGCAGTCTGATGTTTCTGATCTCTTTTGTGATTTTTTTTGTTGTCGCGGTTTTACAATATGCCACCATAAGAATCAGTTGAAGTATCTTAAAAGAGTAAAGGAAGAAGCATTTGTTTTAAAATTAACTTCTGTTAAAGTAAAGCCTGGTTTTATTGATTTATAGTATTATTGATTTACGTTGATCTACATTGAAAATAATATGCTTCATAGATAATTAATGCATACGAAGACACTGCTATTTGTGAACTGTTTACATTTTAACTGTTACTATATAATTAATGACATGAAAAGAGAAATGGTGTTTGAAATCAGAACTTCTGGTGTTAGACACCTTCCTGAGTAAAGGCTTCTCTGAAAATTAATTTCGCTAGTAGTTTTTGAAGGACACTGTGGTAGGCAGGAGTTTAAACAGTTAACCTGTGAAAAGTATTTTCTATATACAATACGTTCACACAAGACATATCACTACTAAGACAGAATACTGTAGTTCCGATCTGGTATATCACAAAAATGCCATAGATTCTTTGCTGCAACAAAGCAGCAACATTACAACATTGCAGTCTTGGTAAAAGTTATGTCTGCTACTCATTAATCTAAGCACTTTCCATCTATTTTTTTTTTTTTTGTGGAATTTAGAAACTGAAATATATATATACATGATTATATATTCTTGTATTATTGAAAGACATAAGAATACAAAGATCACTCAAACTGGAAGAAATATTTTCCATGCAGACTGAATTTATCTCCTTTGAGTGCCTGACAGATGACCTATGGCAGCTAAGAGCCAGACCAGAAAGCCACCTCATAGATGCCTTCTCCACAGGATTCCGGTGTGACAGTACATTAACCAATCTGCCTTTGTTAAATACACGCACACTAAGTATTCCTTGGATTTTTGTGTCCCTAGTAGGAGCTGTGGTGTGCTGAGCAATGCAGAAGACTGCCACTGAAAAGGAATTTTGTGCTGAAAGTTAGAAGTGCTATGTAAAATGTATATAATGTATATGTCTATGTACATATGTATATAATGTATGTATAATGTATATAATTAAGTGCTTTCTATACAATGGCCTCAGGTTTTTCCAAGCAGGATCAAAATTAATGGTTACTTTTCTCAGCTTTATCACAGTAAAGCTAAAGACTAATAACCTATCTATAAAGCATGGGCATTATCGCTTTATTTCATAGGAAAACTGAGAAAATGACAAAATACGGAATTAAAGCACTAACAGCTAGGTTCACTCTCCTTAAACAAAATATCAAATCCTATATATCAAATACGAATATCAAAATCCCATTCATTCCAATATGAAGTAAACAAATTGTAGCCTCCCTGAGAACAGAGATGCCAGCCATGGCAATGTTGGCTATCAAAACACTGTTAAGTGTTGGTACTCCAAGGATCAATACGTGTAAGACCAAAGAGCTTTGTTTCCTTTCTCTCTTTCCAATACTGTTGAAAATTAACAATCTGCTTTAGTAAAACTAACAAGTCCTTTCACAACATGCGGCATGACTTAAACTCTTCAGAACAAAAGTCACAGCAGTCAGGTGCTAAACACGAAAGCACAGATGAAATCCTGTCCTTCTCCTACAGACTCATCAAAACACAAACAACAGCTACAATAACAAATCACTCCTATTTTGTGCCTCAGTGTACTGCTTAGCACATTTAACTACTACAGATCATATTCAAACACAGTTACCTTCTTTGCCTGAGTGGGGACATCTTTCTTATTCCTCCTATTGAACTTTGGCACTCCAGGAAAAAGAAAAGCAAAAACTGTATTAGCTGGTCCAGAAAATAACAAAGGGAGAGAAAATGAAGTATGGCAGTATCTTGCAAATTAGTTACTATACAGAGAGGTGTAAGGAAGGCTCAACTTCAGTGACGTAGTCAGACTGCTAGAAACACTCAGCATAAAGTAGCTTTTATCCTTCTCGAAAGGGACAGACCAGGCTTGAGATCTTCTGTCAAGCAGGGTTCATTGGTCCGCTCCTTGCAGTGGTAAAGCAGGCTTCTCCTGCAGTGTGATTACTCTCCTTTGGGGTAGTGAGGAGCCCATCTACCATTCAGTGTGACATAAAGACCTAAATAATTCAGTAAGATTCTCCTCATCCCCTCCTTTGCCCTCTGAGTTTAAGGGAAGAGATGCTTTATATTTCTACTTCCCTTACAGAAACCTCTAATTAGAGAGGGAGATACATACTTTCCTTTATCTCTCTTCAGCGTCCAGTCATCAACAGTCCTTCCAATGCTACCTTCTACTAGCTCTCCCAGGTGATCTGACAGTTTCACCCATGTGCTTGTCAGTTTGCAGTAACCAGTAGTTAGCAGATATAGCAAAGAATTGACATTTTCCCAGTTCATTTTCCAGTTCCTAATCATGACTCAGGGCAGCCAGCTTTGCCCTGCTGTGTACCAATGCGCACTTCAAGTTTGCATCCCTGTTTCTAACCAGGTCGCAGCCACTTCATAATGTAAATTTGTTCTCTTTTTCACACAAGATTTGGGCTGTTGTAATTGAAGACCTGCTGCTGACTGAGATAACTCAAGTCTTGTAAGACAGAAAGCGAATTCACCTATTTATATTCTACGTTGTGACATTCTAGCCCCTAAGAAACTACTTCTTTCCTCTGCCACCCACTCTCCTCTCAGATTCCTCAATTAGAGCAGTAGCTGCAGTTTTCTCTGTAAGATGTTGCCATCACAGAAGGAGCAGCTGGAAGCATATTTTAGTTTCTGTATCAAGTCAAGCACTGCTGAACTGAATAGGCTGTTTTTCTGAGGACTGTAGGAACAAATATATCTATTCCTTTTTAAGACTTTTTGAAAGATTTTACATTTCAGTCAAACTGAAAAGGCTTCAGAAAGTGAAGAATAAAGCTGTCATGGGATATGATAAACTACACTGAAGCAAGGTTTTCAGTTTCCCTGAAGACAGACAAAACTTGTTTGCGCAAGGGTATGTAAAAGGGGAGAGCCTCTGCTCCCCTAAGGGTATCTAGTCAAGGTCCTTTTCGATACCAACGGGGACAAGTAAAGGGGGAAGCCATAAACAAGAACAGAATCACAAACCCAACAGAGGAATTAACAGAGAGAAAGGCAAGAAACAAACCTCATCAGTCACACTGATCGATGGGTTATTAAGAAACTGCAGGCAAACTGGAAAGTTGCAACTGATCAGGACGCAAACCCCAGGGTCTGGGATGCCCGAACAGGTTGGTGGAGCTGTGCAGATGGATGAAGGAATGTGCAGCAGTGGGGATGGGGAGGAACAAAGCAATGGTAGACAGTAAGCTGTATGAAAGGGGCCAGGCACCTGCAAAACAGGGACAAATGATACATCATAAAGACAGCAGTTATGCACAGAGAGGAAAGGTTCCTATTTCCCTTTTCCTCAGAAGAAAACATATTGCCCTTCAGTAGTGAAGTCACTCACAGTGAGGAAAGAAATTAAGGTCAACAGGTTATCAGTGGCTAATAAACTTCCATGGCTCTACTGGTTTGTTTGCAGCTCTGATAAATCTCCCTGGCTAAGCAAAGTCATCTCCCATACAGCTGAACGTGCATACAGAAATGTCCTAACCTGAAGTGAGCCGTGATGCCTCATAGTCTTTACTTTGCTTCATGCCTGTACATGTTGAAAGATGTATGTTTTTAGCTTTAGGGTGGATAATGGTAATAAACAGTTGGACTGATCTTTCTCTTTGTACCTTCTATGTGACTCCACTTGGTAATCACTGATTGCCATGGAAATCACAAAGTGCACCTTCAGAGATGTCACTATTTCCAATCAGATGGAAGTGCCAGGCAGATTAATACTTCTGTTTAAAGAAGAAAGCTTCTATGGAGAAAGAAAGCACGACCTTTGAAACCGCATAGATTCTACAGCTAATAATCTTGTTATCCACCTTGTCTTTTGAGCTGTTAGCCACCCAGAAAGGTTACTTTGGCAAAAGGAATACTGATACTAAGGGCATGTCAGTTGAGGGCATATATGCAAGAGAAAAAAAGCTGTGCCACAGTAAAATAGAAAAGTCCTTCCCTTGTGAATGCTCCACTTCAAATGTCAAAACATGCTTGCCCTCAACAGGCTGTCTTCCTCCCTTAGACACTGCTTTCCTAGCTTGCCAACACGTCTGCCTGTCAGATACAGCTCATGTATGGAATGGTAACTCCACTGAACGACAGAACTGCTTCTATTGTGGTTTTTTTTTCCATGCTGTGCCCCACCAACTTACCCCTCTCTACTGATAGTTCTTGTCATAACATTTCCACTTCCTTTCTTTTTGTAGTTATTTACCAAATACTGCAGAAGTGCTTCTGAAGCACATACTCAAATGTGCTTCAAGTGTTCAGTTACAAAGAAAGCGGTGAATCCATGGCTTGCTTTTCAAAGGTGTAGAAATCCCAAACAGTCTGCAGGGAACAGGCAGATGTTCCGTACCTTTGAGAAACCAGACACGGCCTCCTGGCATCTAGTAGTGAAGTCTTAATAGGCTTATTAGTAGCTGGGGATAATTTATATTTATTAGAACTGGAAAAGAGTGGAAGATAATAAAATAAACTAACTTCATTTGAAGAATCTTTTACATGTGCTGTTACATTGAAACATTTTAATGTAGCCATTGCTTAGATTAAATATACCAAGCCCAAGCACACATTGTGCTAATAATTAAATAAGGTTTTGTATTAATATTTAATAAATTATTAAATATTTATTTAAATTGTATGAACCTCCAAATTATTTGGATAACAGCTAGGAATGACAGCTCTTTAGAGAGCTATTGATCACCCTGATATAGAAAGACTGGAAGCAAATTTATTGCAGCATTAACTCAAGTCTATGAAAGATATCTTAACATATAAGTCTGTTTTGATAAACAATGAACAATTTTTGATAACTGGAAGCACGAAACTATACATGAAGTGGAATACTATTTGAGGAGCATAATTGCAGATCTAAAACCTCGATGCTGTGGATTCAGGTGCTAATGCATAGGTATTTGCATAATTAGAAAGTTTACAAAAACAATGAGCATACTTCAAGCATCTTTTCATCCAGTTCAGATTGGGGGTCACCTGAGGATTCCTCTTCACGTAGTCTCATAAAATTTATAAGGCAAAATTTATGTTCTGAAGGCAATCAACTGAGATCAAAGCACCATGCTTCTATATAACAGCCATCTTTAATATCAATCAAACAAAGTGTATTTTTTGAACTAAGAGGGCAGTTACCTGCTTTTAAGATCCATTAAATATTTTCCCTTCAATTATGAGAGCACCAAAACTGTACAGACCCTGGAAAGACTGGCATAAGCTGTTCCAGTTGATTCCAGATTTTTAAAGAGGTGAGCACATCACTGAACATCACGCTGAAGCTTAAAGAAGTTAGAGAAACACGGGTACCCTTCAACTGTCCAAGTTCTGCAGCTCTAGATAGTACAGCCACCTGTCTATTGCCAGAAAGATATTTCTTATACAGAAGAGCTGCTGTTCATCTTTTCATTAACTAAACTTGAACAAAAGATGCAGGAATGCATGTGAAAAAGTCTCAACTCTCAATGTTTAAATAGACTGTAAAACAAATCTGCTGCCATCACCTAAATTCACAAGAGAAGATGCAGTTCCTGTTAAAAGAAGCTTGTCACTGAAAAGAGGTTAGCAATAATTAGGAAGAATCTGTTGGTAAACAATGAAATTGGAGTCCAGGGTAAACATGCTGTCACAGAAGAGAGTTTTTTAGGAGATGAAAAGTTTATTTAAAAACTGCCAACGTTTAACAAAAATGATTTTACACTATTTTCCATTTTCTACAGAAATACAATAACTTAGAGCTGTGCTTAGTCCATTCTGTCACTAATACATATAAAAACAAGTCTGCTGATAAATAAGTGAAAGAATCTATTTACCGACCACCACCACTAAAATTGTACCTGTAAATTTTGGAAGACATCTGCATAGAATAGCTAGGACTGTAGAGGTGCTCTTTTTTTTTTTAAATATATTTTGTACTACTAGGATATGTAAAAAAAAAAAATTAATTAACATGCAATACAAAATATTTTAGGTAACAAAGTAAAACTCGGTATGCACAACTGGAAAGCAGCGCTAGGATGCCCTCCTATGTTTCTACCTAGACATCAGAAAACTGAACATTTTATATGGTGGAATTTAACTTCCCTTCACAGCAAAATTAGATTTCTAACCATGAAAATCTATACCTTGGTAGGTTCCACTGAAGATGGATTAAAGGTGTGGAGAAAATTATCTAGTGCTACATAACAAATAATTGTAGAACATCTCAAAACAACATTAAGTAGATGCATTTTAAAAAGGAAATTAGCTGTTACCTTGTTACAAGCATTTGTGAGATGACAGGGTGACAAACGTGCAGTTTATTGTTGCACCGTAAATGTATATAGCACACTCAGAGAACAGTATAACTTAAGCCATTCAGTATTTAAGACCTTCTCCTTTCAATATTGCATCAATCTTCACATGACATAGAAAACCTCTTACCATTAATCCCTAAATATCTTGCATAAAACTCAGGCATTGACCTATGTGCTATTCATGTGCAATACTTCCCAAACTAATGTGTTACCCTGGTTTGCACACAAGTATATGGTATGAAACTTTTTTTCCACTACAAAAGGGCGGGGGGGGGGGGGGGGGGG
>WHYT01017877.1:455997-488162 GCA_009806455.1 Tetrax tetrax
GAAGCTAAGGGGGGGGGGGAGGGGGGTAAGAAAGAGCGAAGTACCTGCAGTTACCCTGCAGTACTCATATTTCTCTCTAGTTGCACCTTTAAACCTACAATATTCCACAATGTTAAGTTTCTCGTCACAGTGCTAATGAATATATGCTACTCTGTTTCCTCACTGAAACCACAAATATGACCATTTGCAAAAGACAGAGAAGCCACTTACAATCCATCACGCTAAAAATGCCAAAGCTACCGTGTAGTGGCTGATACCCTCTCCACAGCTTGGCCTGAGCCTGTGTCAGTGAAATCAATGGGAATTTTGTCACTCTTTTTAACAGATGTAAAAATCAAGCAGTCAGATCAGAAATAAAGTAATGATCAGATCCTGCAAATTATTCCTGTTCAAGGACCCTGGAGGGTTTATTACTTGCTCATGCTAAGCGTTCTGATTTAATCAATCCTCAGGTTAAGTAAACCAGGACTGTACAAACTGACTTAGGGCTTTCCTGTTCTTTCCCTATTTCTACCTTCGGTCCTAACAGCTAGTAAGACAAAAAAAAAAAAAAAAATTCAAAAAAACCCCCAAACCCTGTATGAGCAGAACATGTCCTTGCTTTTTTAAGTCTTCCATTTAATATCATAAGCAATATTTTTCAGTAATGCCCTGTGATTTTAGGTGCTCATTTTAGAACATCTGGAATGAATCCCTTTGTCCAGGAGGAAAGAGGAAAGTTGCTAGTATTTTCCAATAAAATTGAGCCCTTTAAGGAGAACTCTGAAATCCAGTAATTCAAAATCAGAAGGCATTCAAAATCATGAGTAACTCTGAAAATCTTTTTTAAATGTGATTCATTTTTATAAAAAGAACATGAGAAAAAGTTGAAAATAAAGTACCCAAAAGATTACTTGTTGTTTGTATTCAAATACCAGTTTCAGTTGCTAGTTTGTGTCTGACATACTTTTCCCAGTCTCCTGTAACGCTAAAGCACTTCATCCAAAAGATGCCTGTCAGTTCCTTCCTGGAGGATTCCTGAAAGGTATCCCCCGGGTAGGACACTGGCTAAGCACTTCCCAGTTTTCCTGCCCTGCAAGACCTTACAGACTCTTTCACCATCTCAAACACTCCCTGCAAGCACTAGTAATAATTTAGTTTGTGTATGCACACATTTGCCTAAGTATCAGGAAAGGCAGACTAAGCCAGAGAGGGCAAGCAAGGGATCTTTATACAAAACCCCTGATATTGGCAATGATCCTGGTAGATTCAGACTTGGGACAGGGCTTCCACAAAAGATTTCTCTTCACAGATGACCAGTGTTATATAAAAATAGCTGTACGTGGGAGATTTTGCTTTTTTCACAGGACGTTGCATAAATACAGTTCTGCCATTTATCCATCCATGCGTGCTTAATGTGGGAGAATAAATATAGATAATTAATTCACAGATAAGCACTCTACTGATGACAAAAAAGAAAACAACCCCCCTCTGAAAGGAGTTAATCCCACGAGAAAGTAAGAGCAGTGAAAACCAAACTTAATGCTTTACATTCACTATCCTGTAGAACACTGGTCATTTACCAGATTACTTTCCAGTGCCTTACTGTCCTGTCATAATTCCATTCTTTCTGCTACAAAACTTACCATTTATCTAGTTTATCTGCATTGGAAATCTACATAAAATTTACAGTGGTCACAACGGTGTATCAGATTTTTTCAGAAAAATATATTGCAAAATATTATGTTTAAAACCAATTGTACTCCCCCCTAATATGAAAGCTGTGAGAATTAAATATTTTTTCACGTATCTTGATAAATATTTTACCCTATATAGAATAGTAGTTTGATGGTGTTACTAAATTAGTGTTCAACACTTAAATACTGTAGTGCTGTCACTACCTTGGATCTTAATGTTACTTAAAACCATTTAAGACTTCCACTATTTCTATTACATGAAATCAAAGACGACATCCCCAAGCACACTTTTCAAGATGACTACCCAGTTTTACATATAGCCACTTCAAAAAAGAAAAACTGGACAAAAGGGAATGAACACAGTAGGTATAAATATATTTTTGTTTTGTAAAAACAAGTTCTGGTACCATGTATCATTTATGTGATTTTTTAAACAACTGGGAATACTTTGTTAAAAAAAAAATAAAAATAAAAAATCTATATCTACTCATTCTATGCAGCCATTCAGGAAATCTTACTGTATTAATGATGTACCAATTTCGTAACTTTATTCATGATAAATGTACAGGAATACCTCATCCAAGAAAAGCTCTTTGCTTCACCACAATTATATCCTGTTCAGAAAGTGTCCTGTGAAGAAAATCTGCACCTGCTGCAGGTTCTCCGCACCTCCGTCTGTACAGTAGAATTAATAGAATTAACAGCAGGTTCCAGATGCTGCAGACATGCTTAATAAACTAGATTTCAGTTAAGAGTTCTGCTCTTCAGAATAGTTGTATGGTACATAAGCATCTGCCAACTATCAACAACTAAAAGCTTTTGCAATTCTAGTATTCAGACTCCTAATAAACATTTAAAAAAAATAATAAATCTAAGATACACAGTGCATCAACACAGATACCATCAAAAGCTTCCCCATCATTAAAACATACATCTATGTGAGATACTGAATATCCAACTGAATAGTACTATGGAACTCAGAAAAAACCCAGCAACTGTGAGGAGCTTCCTGCAAGACTGCAACATAAATTTAAGACATAGAATAACAACAGGATGCAGATGAGATGTTAAAGTCTAGTGTGAATCATTAGGTACAGTATTAGCTTGTGGGCAGCTATAAAACACTATGCTGGACAAAAAAAAATTCAAAAGCCAGTTATTACATGTTCAGCATTTATGGAGTTTTTTTAAAAATCAATAGTTACAAACTGTAAAAATGTACCCTAATTCACTACAATAGACTATGCCCTGAGAAGTAACATTACACACTAAGTAAAAGCCACTATAAAGTGTTAGGACTATAATTCAAAAGCATAAACTGTCTACAAGGAATTTCTTGGAAGCACACATTTCCTCCATTTTTCAGTAATAAATTGCTTCTGCAGAGGAAAAGACTAATGAAAGTTTATGCTAATTCTAGTTTTCCCAACTACAATATTTTTTTTTCTTTTCTCCTTTAAGCACTCCTGGAGAAACTAGATGGCTTCATAGATAAAGCTCTTGCTTTTCACCTCTGAAAGAGGATGTAGGCCTAGTATGAGGTTCCAAAAAAACAGCCTGATGAACTCCACTTAAGGACATCAGAGTACTGTTTGGGAGGTAGTCAGATTTATCTAAATACGAAATGAGACCACCTCACCAATGCTTTGCTACATTCTTCTTTGCTGGTTGGAAGAACAGAGAAGAGGCTGGGAAGGAAACAGACCTCTGAGCACATGGGAAAAAAAGAAGGAAAATTATCTTAGACCGGGACAATGAACTTCCTTTGAAACTAACTTTAATGGTAAGTGCATTTGAGAATAGGTGAGTTAACCTCTTTCCTTTATATCTGACATTGATAAAACAATAACATCTAATTGTAAAGACCTCTCATCACCACATGAGTACAGGACAAACGTGCATTTAAGAGTTACATCTACATTTCACTTCACTGCTTCTTTTGCCAAAATTGCTCTAGAAGATACAACTCAGGAGTTGTGCTATTTTTTTCCCCGACACTGTAAGTGCAACATTTCACTTCTTAATAAACTGAAAAAACTAAGGAACATTCTTCCCTCACAGAAGACAAACCAAAACTAAGCAAACAATCTTGTCCAAAAATTCAATCATCAAGTCTCTGAAGACTCACCACTTAAATTATTCTCTGGTAGTCACATTTATTGTATTATAGGTTATTCTGAAAAAGTATGCTTGCTGAGTCTGGCTCTGCAGACATGACTTTCCAAATCCCTTCATTTCTGCTCAATGTTATACAGTACTGTTTTAAAAATTCATTATCTACTTAAGAAAAAAAACTCATTCCTCTCCATAAAGACTAGCTACATATTCTAATTAAGCAGCACTAACACAAAACTGGAAACGACAGAAGTTTTGATTATAAGACAGAACCTAAGCTTTCTCACAGTATTACCACTTTGCTTATTTGTCTTAAAACCAGTTCTATATAAGGTAATTAATCAAACAGTATAAACGGACAATTTGCTTTTCCTCCTATTTAAATTATACAAGATTTGATTGAATAAAGAATATGCAAGAAGTCAACAAAACACTAATATGTAGGCATGAGTAGATTAACAAATATTAATCAGAGCTGCTATAGCAATGCATTTCAATAACAACTTTATACAAGTTTGTTATTGTAGCTATCTTTAATGCTGCACGTGTTGCTCCAGTGACTGTTACACACAAGATAAACAAAAGGCTAATAAAATAACAGTTAATGTATTAGCAGCAGAGAATTCAACCTCTTAATAATGTGATTCTATTGTAATTTCTGTAGTTTCATATAACTTTTGTTCCTCAAAACCCTTTGTTTCTAGCACAAAGAAATTTCTACAAAGACTAATCCAGTGAACAAAAAGAATTTGCGTCAATTCAAATGACATATACTACAGCAGAAGATAGAATCAGCAAAGATGCTGAGCTTTGTATGAAGACATTTACAGATGTACAAAATTATTTTACATTTGAAGGACCTTCAGAGAGTGAGAGCCTTGTATTCTGCAGCTTCCATTAGACATTTCCTCTGCACGAATGTTGACTGATAACACTGTAATTCTCTGACCTCTGAAACACAAAACAACTAAAATACATTACTTAAGGTGGCTGTACTCTGTAACCTTTATGCCTGTTAACTACCAATGGCCTGAAGCCATTTTTTTTTTTTTTTTCTTCAAGTGGTGCCCACATGGGACTCTGCAGTAATACTGAATGGTTAGACATGTGTGTTCCAAAGATCAGAGTTCCGGGACACCACACAGTTGTGAGCTTAATGCAATTCGTTGGAAGTATCTCTTCAATCATTTCATGTAACAGGCTTTAGGATATTGTCAGTCTGAAGTAATTTAGTTATTTTCTTCTTTCATATAATTTATATTGTCACAATAAAAATTAAAGCTTGATTTTGACAGCTTATTGTTTGCATTTCTTTCAAAGGGGAAGACACAACCTGTTTCAATTTCACTTTTATAATTTCATTTTCTACGTGGCAGAGTCTGGTCTGCAAACATTTCTAAATGCGACTATTCTCACTGGATTTTTTTAAAAAATAACAAAAACGGAGGGGGGGAGGGGGGCAGTATTTCCATTAGGAAAGAGTCATATTACAGCCATCAGTGTTTTGTAGAAGTAATAAAAATATCAGCACCATCTGTAATCAGAGCTCTCAGAACATTTTCTGAGTATGAAAATACAATGCAACTCTATTCAGTTACATAGGATCAAATCTTGCCTTCCTAGAAGCATGTATAACTCCTGCTGACATGAATAGGAACTGCACACATCTGTATGAGGGCAGTTGTTTCATCTTAAGTGTTTATGATGGAAAGATTGTCAAACTCAGTAACACAGTACTTCCACAACATAGCTCTAAGAAAGTCAACTAAGACTCCAGATTATAGTCTGGAAGAAATTTATAATAGATTTCAAGTCAGATTCTAACATAAATCTTTTTCTCTAAAATCCCCAGTCATTCCAGTGCCTCTTCCCTTCCACAGTTCAATAAATATTTCTTATGTTCCCACTTCTGAGTCTGCTCCTGCCGCTGATATTTTTCTCATGAACAGATAATTTTTGCCAAGCTAAACAGAACACACAACTACGTTACTAACTGTCCAAGTAATCCAAGACCAAGAATGTGATCCTTAAAACATTGACAGCTGACTTCACACTTTCCAGGTTCAAATTAGTCATTAGTGGGATACTGTTAATCAAGCTGACACAGGCTACTACACATGCATTAATGTATCTGTATCTGTCATGCTCAAAAAACATCAAGTCCCCTCGGATGGGTAAAAGTTCTTGTTCAAATTAAATTCTTAAGTTTAGACTCCATTTGTACGTGAACCTACCCATTTGTAAGTAGTCATAGAGACAACATCTTATGACAAAACTATCCTCTCAAGCCATTCCCACACCCCCTTCACACACGGATTACATTCTTCTGCAACCAAAATCATCAACCAAGGTACTATCCCAGAGCACCTCAAAACAAACTGCCATGTAATACATCCCTACCTAGCTATACAGAGGCAGGTGTGGATGCCCACTGAGATAAAGCTTCGCCATGGAGATGCTCAAGCCTAGGTCAGTCTTACATGGGTATTGTAAACAGAAGAGTGTACATTTAGAAATGTCTCTGTTAGCTACGCTGTGCCTGAAATGAGTTATGAACATACTCTCTAAGACTAGAGGCAGTCTATTTTTACTTTGAAATGCAAGAGTAACTCCCAACCATCAAATTATTTAGAACTGTTGGAATTCCATATGTTTCAAGTGCCTTTTTTCTTTCCAGATGCTATCTTTTGAGCAGGCTACCTGGCTTTTTTCCTCCCTCATTGATGCTCTCTCTGCCCAACAGAAACAGCAGCTTGAAACTTATCACAGTCAGGAGGCACTTTGGGCAGCAGAAATATTGAGCAATTTTGGCGAAGACTCTAGCTTAAAATCTATCCCCTCAGTGAATAGTCTAGAACAGAGGTGATGTTGCCATTGTACAAACTTCAGTTGTACAGTGTTTCTCCTCTGGGTCTTTGGACCAGTACTATTCTGTTAGTGTAAAAAATCCCTTATATAGACAAGTTCTAAGGAAAAGACAAAATAAACCATTCATATATAATTTCACCGGAATAGAAACGTGTTTTGCATCCCCTTAAAATTTACAGTTATGTAAACAGAGATGTATGGTTGGAGAAGTGCTCTTAAGGAAGGAAAAAAAAAAAAAAAAAACAAAGACTGAAGCTCTGCAACAGAACAAACATGAAGGGATACCTCCCTCCTGTTGTCTTTTTTTTTTTAATTATATAGTCTCAATGACCAGGCACAAGAATTACTTTTTACTCTATCATCTATTGGACTTGCATGGTCTTGGTTAAATACAAATTACCAATGCCTGATTTAGCAGGCTGAAATTCTGTAGTGTACATAATACATTCAGAAGTATGTATCAAGTGTCATTAATTCTGGGTTGTTCAGATAAAATAAATAAATAAATACCAAGTAGGAAACGAAGGTAAAGTAGTCTGTTCTAAGAAAAGTATTTCCAAATATAGCTCTGACTGTAAGTGAGAGTGTGAACGTGTCTGTCTGAACTATTTTCTGTCACATTTTCTTGTTATCTGCTTTTCAGGATTTCAACTTCATAGACTTTCCTAATAAATTCAAGTGACAACTAACAAGCACACGAAAACCCAGTTACAATAGTAAAAGGCATAGCTCCAGTACTGTAACTGGCGACTTGAGAAAGAAACACTGCCGTCTGGTGTTCTACTAAAGGTTGCTAATACAAATGTAATAGCATTCATTTAATATAGTCTGAATCCAATACGGTATTAGCAAGATGCCACCATAGTAAAGAGGAACAACCTGTAAGCAGGTTTAGCTGATACTGATAGATCCTCCTATTCTTTTTCCAGACACATTGTTTT
Source organism: Tetrax tetrax (assembly GCA_009806455.1). Lineage (NCBI taxonomy): Eukaryota > Metazoa > Chordata > Aves > Otidiformes > Otididae > Tetrax > Tetrax tetrax. Next base: position 463,598 of record WHYT01017877.1, read on the forward strand.
GAAAGCATTTCAGACTTTTTTCTTTATTTTTTCTTTTTTCAAAGCCAAATGATTCAGAGTCCACCTTAATGCAGAAGTTAAAAAATAATAAAAAGGCTTAGTAGGAAGCTGACAGAGTGATTTCGTAAAAAGGTTAAAGAACAAACTGCATTTGCTTAATAAAAAGGTATGTCAGTTCTTCCAATAAAGTGACAGACTTCTACTCTGAATGTGAACTTTAGGACTGACCATTAAAAGAGTGAGAAACACATGGTTAGCTAACACTTGCAACCAAGACATGCATCTGTGTCTGAAAAGAGAATATTGCACTAAAAGAAGAACCCTGAAGGCTTTAAACTCTTCCTTCACTGGCCTAAAAAAGTAACTAACCATTTCCTATAAGCAGTAGCAAACCTGGCTTGGTCCGCATCCCTACAAGTTGATAAAATTTTATCAATGAACCGGTATTCCATTTCTGGACCAAGAGAGTCCTGCATAGGAGCACGCTTCAGGCGTTTCGTTTCTTGGGTATAACTTTGTTTGCTGCTGGATTCATTCAAACCATCAACATCCATAGCTTGTGCCATGTGACTTGTCGCAGGACTGTGGTGGGAATTATTCAGAGTTTCATCACTGCTGTCCACAGGTGCTACCACCGCAGTCTGAAGAGGAAGTTTGTTGCTTAGGTGGTACTGAAGGTAAAACACACGCCTTCTTCAGAGGAAAAGGAAGAGAAAAAGAAAAAAAAAAAAGAGTCATGCACCGAAAATACTCTATTATTGCTGCTGAACTGGTTCGGTTCATTTGCTATCCCACAAAGCAAAGATTGCCCCACAGATACAAAATCTGTTGTCACTGCTCAGGCTCTACAAAAATGGACTCAGTGTCACTTCGGCAAATCTAGTTACCTAATCAGGCACACACACCCAGCTGCCAAAGCAGAGGTTTTCTGCAGCTGATGCAGAAAATTCTACCTACCTCCTGCCCTTTAAGCATTTTAAGTGCGAGGAGGCTGATTAACAGCATCTTGTGTCTCTTGCACAAACTATAGGGACAAGTGGAGCTGACATCAACAAGATGCTTAAGCCAAATCAAATTTTCCATTCAGTAGCTCTGATTATGCTCTTGAATGTTTTTGAAAGGCTAAAGACATGGTAACTTAGAATTATTGAGTGGTACCTTTTAAAATGAGAACAGCAATTTGTCTGGAAACATCAGGCAAAGAACAATCCACAAATCAGAAGGACACTCTTTTGACCAAGTCTTCTTACCTATGACACCACAAGGTTTCATGCCCTGGGTAAGTATCAATTAGTTCAGTGCAGAGCTCCAACTCTTCCTCTATGCGGCGGGGGAGATCCAGACTCTGCTCCTCCACACAGGCAGCTTCTGCCCCTGCACTCTCCTCCTCCTTTTGAAGGCTAGGGTTTTGCTCATTTACCATTTGATTTTGTACGAGTACATTATTGTCAGTCACAGTTCTGCCTATCAAGGACTTGAGTAAGAACTGGCGGTAATGAAATCCACTATGGTCTGAGACATGCATGGATACCCAATATTTAGTAGATGAAAGTTCATCAAGGAGAACCTGAAACAAAAAGCAGCAACAGTTATCAACCAGTCTAAAGGAGGAATTTACCATCACTGTTTCTGTATTAACTTCTCCTCTCGGGACTTCAGCCACTAAGGTAATGGTTTAAGAACACAGAGAAAAAAATGAAATATTATTGAGCCTTTTCCATTTTGTATCTCTGGAAAAAAAAAAAAAAAGTATCTATTTTCCAAACTCTGAAAAGGTACGTGTCTCAGAAACCTTCCCACAGGGTGAAGGGAGAAAAAAAAAAAAACCTAAAACCACTTATGATGAAAAATAAGCAGTGGTTTAAGAATCTCAGAATGCTTAGGAAAAAAGACTATTTAGAGGAGGCAGAGGTAGAGGGTGCAACAAACTACATGTTTGAAGTTGGAAGTATTAGTTAGAAGTATTTTCATTTTTGCCTAGTGCATGACAGGTGTCAGAAGGTGAGTGAGTTGCTACAAAGAAAAAAAAAGGGGGAGTTTAAAGTAATTTACACTTTCATTTTCCAGGAAAGAACGTCAACCACTAACATTATGTTCCAAGTCCTAGAGCCCGTGGAATGCAAAACTGTTTGTCCATAACCAAGTAATCTGTAAACTCCCAGACAGGGTTTCACAATAACAGATAAATACTTACATTGGCTACTGTAGCTGTATTTGTAACACTGCTGGCACCTACAATTTTTCTCTTATTTCTTAATGTTTTTAAACCTTCAAAATTTATTTCTAGGAAGACAGGTGAGTTTGGCCACTAGGTAAAGCTTTTACTTTACTTTCTCTATTAGAACTAATAATGGTTGTATTTCTTAAAAGGCTTTAACCTCTTTCTTCACATTGCTCCTTCTCTGGAGTCTAAACTCTCCCAAGAAATCAAAACTACCTTTTTTTGTTTACTTCTAAAGACTTCAGATATAACCTTAATGGTATATTCTTGCTTTTAATCTCTTTTTCTAAGCTACCTACGTCACTTAACAGGACTGGCTGATGCAAACCAACTTTCATATGCACAAGTCCTCCTTTTTTTCTCCTCCAGTATAAGAGGCACAGTCTGCCACAAAGAAAACCACGGAAATGCGCAAGGCCAGTTATACACCTTTTTTTGTGGTATGTCTGTTCTAACAGGTATGAGTGCAAATACAAATGACATAAATAGCGCCTTCTACCAGAGATACTCAACATGCTTTTTCAGGTCTTGACGAGAGATACCAGCATCATCTTCCTTTTACAGATCAGCAAACTGAAGGGTACTACTAAATAACAGCCTACACATGGGATTCTTAAGGGTGCTAAAACATTCTATCTCCAGTTCTGCACTTTAAACCGCAAGATCAGCTTCTCTCTTCTCAGCAGAGTTGAGCTTACTATTTTAAATTTCTGAACATTAAAATTTAAAAGACAATCAAAAACAACATAAGGCTCAAAGGCGACATCAGAAAAAATCAGAACAGTCTTAATTCAGCTGGAACTGATACTATGAACATTATGTCCAACTTAGATCTCAGAATAATCTGGTTAATTTACCTGACTTTTTATAATCTACAAAGTTACGGGGAACATTGTAATAATGCATTTTAACTCCCTGCACAAAGCAAACAGCATGAGTCCTAGGCATCACGCCTTACCTGAACTAGAAAACTTTCAGAAAAGCAAGACAGAAGATTGCCATTAAACTTCTTCAGATGTACAAAAAACAAAGCCTCTCCTCTAGGAAGCTCAGAGTAACAGTGGAAGATGCTTCAAAGAATTGGAGGTAAAAAAAAACCCCAGTCAATGCCTGAATTCCAACAGAGGTTCTTTTCTAGCAAGCCAGTTTCCTCCCTTTCCACACTGAACAGCACAAGCCCTTTGCCACTCCTCTGTGAAGCAAAGCAGGAGTGATACGAAAACACCTTCCTGCCCACTCCTGACAACCTCTCACAAAGAGGTAATGAGCTGAGTACCACGGAACTAGCCTCCTGCTCCAGTATAGGACATATGCACTTGGTGGCCTTTGCCTCAACCTCTGTGTCTGCACTCCCTCTTACATCCTCTCTGATCCTATACTGGCATTTTTGAAGTACCATAAACAGCATAGTTTAAAGTCACCATAAACTGCAGCCCAAAACTGGTCTGAAACACAGTGGAAATTAAGAGGAACTGTATCTGGGGAAAAAAATATTATTAAGGGTAACCAAATAATATGTCAATGCCCATTTGCATGAAAGACAGGCACCTTTGGAGGTCCAATCATCCAAGAAAAAGCCAAGGCCTTACTGGGGATGTCTACACCAAAAAAAATTACTTTGTGTCTTAGGAACATACTTCTGTCTTTCGGGCATCACACAAGACAGGTGTTGCCTCATGACAATCACCCCATCACTTGTTTATTTGCTTGTTTTTTTATTGTAGGGCTTGATCAGCCTCTCTCCACCTATAATTATGAAGCTGAGTATTCCTATCTAAAGCAAAAAAACATTTGTCCATCCTTGCTGAACTACATCCTATTTCTGTACCTGCACAATCTCTCTGACGCATTATCATGTGTATGAATTTTAAGACTACACTAATATTACTGTCTTACTCTGGTTCTCCAACTAATTACATACCCACATATTAGTAGGCGTCTGGAGCCCATGTTTTTACACCATTAGCTAACTGTACTGTCATGTGAGAAAGCTGAAGTCAAGCTTTCTTGTCCTTTTCTGAGGTAAATACACCAATACCAGAAAGATTAGATTGGTTTGGAACAAGCTATTCTTGACCAATCCTCAACTAATTAATTAATTAATCCTTAATTAGTAAACACTATTCAATCACTATGTAAACTTGGCAATGTGGTTCAACTTCTTCAGGAAAAACAGATTTCCTGATAATGGTTTTCTATTGTCTACCGTAAGAAAGAAGAAACATTCATATTCTGTGAGAGAGATCTTCCTATAGGGCCAAAACTTTCTCCTCCAGTATTTTATACCTTTTTCCCAGAGTCTGAACTGAAATTCAGTCTGCAGAAGCATTAGGATTACCAAACTGAAAGGAAAAAAAAAACCCAAAAACAAAACAAAACAAAAAAAAAACCAACCCCCAAACTCTACACAACCACCTACCCCCTTCAAATCCTCCAAAGCAGGCCAACAGTTTCATAGATGATAAAACTGTTTTAAGAAGTCTTCTGTCAATGATAATACAACATATACACTATGTTTCTGGGCCTCTGTTTCCTTGTACACAGTAATAAAAACTATCTCAGAGTAGAAGCAAAGTTTGTATTACAGCCGAGATGTGGCTTAAATAATATGAGGTACTCTAATTTGAAGAAGCCTTGCAAGAACTAAATATGGCTGTAGAATCACTGTGACAATGTATCTGATACTTTTTTCAGCACAGTTCCAGTCTTAGATCTCAGTGAAATTCACCATTCTTTTCACATATTCAAAAACACAAATGGCTGAAGGTACAAAATAAGACATCAAGCAAGAAAACAACTCATATATTTTTGTGAAAATCTGTAATGCCTGCTTTCTCCCTGTCCTCCTTTGTATTTCCTTTATTCCTCACATCACAACTTGCAAATAATCACTTTCTAATTCTGCCCTTCATCTAGACAGAACATTTTATCTCAAGATTCTCGGAATCTTTTACATTCCACACTTCTTCCAAATTTTCCTACATCCCCAACACCTACTGCTAGGCCATCTGAAGAGATACATTAGTGGTGTCATTAAAAAATCCTAGAGTCAACATGGAGATTTCCCAATGGGTTAAACACACTGCTGGAGGAACAGCAGCACCAGTGAAATTTTCCCAAAGGTAACAGAAGCCAGCTAGACAAAGAAAACTATAACTTCCTTACCAATCAGCATAAAAAGACCAGTAGGGGAACTAGGATGGTGGGCAAGGCAAATGGACTTGGGAGTGATCGAACAACTTTAAAACACTTCCTTCACAGGCATGTTTTGTGACACCAGAATTCCAGCTCTGAGAAGAGTTACTTCTATCACAGCACAATTCTTTGCGTTTATTTAAATTAGTAAGGAATAGCAAGTGCAAAAAGCACTTAGGGTGTTATCCCGATCCTCAAACTACCACTAACTAAAGCATAACATTACTTGAGTTTTAATTAACAGCGCTAACATGTTTCCCTTCTTTTTAATAAAGCTATTAAAGACTTACTTGAAAGTCCCTGTTTCCCATTAATACAGACCTCTAACCATAACTTCTAACCTCCAATTTATCCCGATCCTGCAATTCTTCTGACTTTTCCAAAACTACCCTTTCATACAAACTTTCTAGGCAGAGGAGTCCAAATTCCAGCCTCCCTGACTCCCTCATGGAGTCTGGAACATAGCTGCTATTTACTACCAATCTAATACAGCTATTCTTAAAGTTTCTCAGGTGACAATTAACAGGAAACACCATCAAACCAACATCCATCGCTAGCATTAGCGTAAGACATAAAAGTAACAGCTACATCGACTCAACAGCCTTCACTAAATTCCTCCCTCCCTCCCTCTGTATTTACAGAACCACAAAACACAGCTGCTGCCATTAAAAGTGTGAGGGATGTGCCACTGTCTCAGCCTAATATTTAAAAGGAATTCACACAATAGCTTAGAAACCACAGTACTACAAAACTGTGTATATCATTTTAGACCATGTCACATTAACTCAGTTTGCTACAGGTCTCATTATTTTAGATACTACCGTGTGATCTGAAATATTGACTACCACCTAAGATGTCCCTGATGGAGTTGAAACAGCTTGATCAGCCCTCAGTTTAAATGCTCTAAAAAAATACTGCTGAAGCTGAAGAAACTAGTTACAAGCACTGCTATGCTTTCTCTGAAATTCCTGCTGTCTTTACCTAATCCTTCTATATTCTGAAAACATAGATAAGCTGAATAAGGGTATCAAAACAAGACATTGCATTACATTATGAAAATAATATCTGTCATGTATAATCTTTTACTGTATGAGGAACTTTGAGATCAAGGATAGAAGAATTATTTTCAACTGCTCCTTCTTTATTTCAGCTCACACGGTCCCATCTATCCTCCTGCCATAAGTTCACTAACACGAAGTACCAAAAGACAAACAGAAATTTGTACCTGGGCAAGAAAATTCTGTAATTTCTACAGAGAAGAACCCACCTACACTGGCAAGAAAAATGCAAAATTTACTCATTGCAATATTTAGCCTATTTTTTTTAAACATTCTTAGCTACCTGTGCCAACTTAATATGACACTCTCCATCCATGTCATAGCATCTGCTTGGCAAATCAGTATTTTTTTTTTTTTTTTTTTACACAAGAAAATTTAATTCACTATTGTATTATACCTTGACAGTCAGCTTTCCCAAGTGCTGTAAAACCCAGATGCGATGGGACCAGGCATTGTAGTTGCTTGGATATCTCCCAGCAGCTTCAGAGCAGACGTTCATTTCCTCCTGCACTAGTCGGTGAATTCTCTCCACAGGTGCTGCTCCCAAGTTTCCTTTAGTCACAAGACTGGGCAAGGAGTTTTCCTGAATTAGTTGTTGCAGCACCCATCGTCTGGTTAAACGATGTACAGTGTTAATGGTGAGAGAACAATTTTAAGACAAAAAAAAATATGTTTTTTCATTTGTATAAATCAAGCAAGCCTTTCTGACATTTCAATTATGTAAACTACACTGTAATTAGATGATAAATAGGAGAAAATAGTAAACACAACTGCCTGAACTCTTCCCATACGGAAAGCTACAACTTTATGATTGCACACCAAAGTAATTTAACTCTTGCTGTATTTGTTTGTTTGCTCACTGTAAGTGGTCATGGCTACTTACAGTATACTAAATGGAAACAGAAGGAATAGGCAAATTTATGAAAAAAAATGCAAGAACTGTCTGCCTAAGATTTCTAATGAGTATTTTGAGAGGTGTCCTCAATGCTGCAGAAAACGTACATCTGCAGATCCTACTCAAAAGCATCCTGCAACAAGGATCACAGATATGTAGACTCCTATGCAGCAGCATGCGTCAAGAGAATTGCAATGGGCCCATGTGGGACGCTCTGGGAAGCTGGACATCCTCTGGTCTGGGACACAGAGGTTTCTCTGTTTTGTACTGCTTCACGTCAGTTCCAAAAGCAGTAAATTCCTACTTTCAGAAAGGTGTCACTTGTGGTTAAAACAAATCAATAAATAAAATAAAAATAATAAAATTATTTTCTTTAAAAAGACAATTCTCTTTTGCAATATAGAATAAAATTTCATAGCATACATACACATATATAGATAAAAATTAAAAATGGATAAGCCAACCAATGCTAAAAAAACAATTTGGTAATCCATCTGCTTTTTCTCTCATTTGAAACTATTTATAATACTCTTGTTCACTGGCATTTTTTATTTATACAGTGTCTTTTTCTCTTAGTTATTCTAAAAAAAAGATGTAAACTACTAGAAGATAATAAATATTATTTATAAAAATGCAATTTTTAAACTGACTGCATTTCTCAGCAGAGGCTACAAGTAGTGGATTGAAGCCAGTGTTCTTACATTAGTTTCCTATATAACATTTAACTAAAGATGCACAGCCAAACAAACCAGGCTTTTTGACTGTTGTGTAATTTTATTTTATGAAATGTAGTAATCCCAAAGTCTTAATTTTTGCTTTTTAGAAACATCTTTGATCCAAACATCACCATCTAGTATTGTTTCACTTCAATTAGCAGATTTGCAAGAAATGGGAAATTCTAAAAACGTCTAGGCATGAAAGCTAATTGAGTAAAGAGTCATTCTTTTGACAAAAGACAAATACCGTTTCAATAACATTGACTTCTGAGTAAAAGCATAAAAAGATAAATTCTTTTGATCCTGAAATAATTTTGGTTTCTTAAAAAGAGGCTTTTTTTATAAAATAACGACCTCAAATAAATTATGTATACAGGAATGTGTGAAAAAATACAAACTTTATAGTCTTTGTGGCTACAAGAAAACAAAAAAAAATATAAAACGAAATCTGAGCTACTTTCTAGACTTTTAGCAAGGGAGAAAGAGAATCACAACGTCAGAAGATTGTAAATTTTTTTTTTTTTTTTTCTTTTGTACCTGTTGAACATCACGGTATTATTTCGGAGCCTTTTAAGATAAAATTTTTTCCAATAAATTTGGAGAAAATAAATCTGATTTCTTCTGCCACTGTATGCATATTCCTATGACTATTACTATTGCACTTCCTAGAATTACAGCAAACGAACACAGAATAATTCAGTGACAACTGTGCAATCAGTAGCACATTTACTGACTGTATATGCACAAGATCTATCCTAAACCCTCAAAACATACAGCAAAAGGCCATATGGAAAAATGTATAAGACGTATTTTGATATCTTTAGTGAGTGTATTTATCACATGTTAAAAAAAAAAAAATTGGGGTATGTTTTACTGAATATCATAATTGTTCCATTCTGGTTTTTTGCATTTCTGTCTGAAATTTGGTGTCATGGGTGAACAGAAAACACAAGTTTAATCACTACGCTGATGCAGAAAGAAAATTTTTGCACATCTTATTTTCTAACATGTATCAATCATGGTCAGCACATTCAAACCCAAGCCAAACATTTGTAAAATCATCCTCAAATATATTTTTCTGTTTTAGAAAAACATGAGAAAGAAAAACAAATTATAACACTATTAAAACATTCCTAATTTAAGACTGCATAGAAGTTATAGGTATTTTTTAATTATTTCTAAGATGTAAATAAATATTAAGAACCTATCATTCTGACCAGTTACATAAAACATGTATTGAACATCATAATTACATGGATGGCACCAGGTTCAGCACTAGCCGTATGCAAAAAAATCACAGGTTTTCAGTGTTAGCTACCATGTAGGAAAGGCTAAACCATGACAAACTGCAAGATTTTTCCCCTTTATTTCCACATCATCCTTTTGCTTCAAACAAACCAATCAAGCAGCATGAGTCAGTAGCATTGAGAAGATGAAAAGCAGTTGAAGAACAACAAAACTAAAAACCAACCTTACAGGAATCATACGAATTGTTGCTATATCAATGTTACTAAGAATGAAATTAATAGAAATTAAGTAGATGCTTGCAAGTTAAGAAACGCCTAGGAATATTCCTTGTATTACATTCTAGGCTAACTGTGAGAATTTTAAGCTCATGCATTCACAAAGAAGAGTTTACCGACAACGCTCTCTTCCAAAAATTCAGGTTATCAGTATGACTGAAGCTTTATTTATGTTTTTGATAAAAGTATGAATCCTCTATTAGGGTATCAACTTTTTGGTTGTCCTAATGCTGGGCATGTGAAAAGCAAACATTGTCAACTGCTTTCTAATGTGTTACATTCAAATCTCTTTAAGGCTGTTTATAAAAGGAAGTTATTCTGTGAAAAATATACCATGGGGAAAAAAAAAGACACACATACTAAGATTTAAAAAAACAAAAAAAACCAAAAAAAACCAAACCAAAGTTGAGCTATGGATTTATACTTCACTTGTCTGCACTACAGGCATTTTATATACACTCAGTCATGACTGAGATGGTTAGCTTTGTGCATTTTAATAATTCTGGATCTATCTTTTCCAAAAATGTGCTGTTATTTTAATATTTAGTAGTAGTGACTTAATGACACTGCTTAAGTTAGAAATGACAAAAATAAACGCATCAAATTGAAAAGACCATTATTGGAATAGAAAAGAATCCAACTTTGGTTATAAATATTAGCTTTTACAGATTCTTGTCTTTCTGAAATGCCTGTAGACAAGCAATATAGTACTAAGTTGGAGGAGGGAAAGAGGGAAAAACCCACAATGCTGAAGTACTTACTATTGATGGAATCAGAATTCTCAGGCTGAGAATTTTGGGTGCTGCAAGACACGATAAACTTTTAGGAGAATTTATCCCACCTCCAAAGTTTATTAAACAAATACACAGCCAAAAAGCTGCATATGATTTTAGTTCTAAGAGTAAAATATAGGCAGGTATCTTCAAAAGCCAAAGCACTCGCTCGAATAATACCCTGTATTCTAGATGTTCTCCTTCATCTATGGTTCTCCTTAACCCAAGCACAGGAAAAAAAAACCACCTAAGAAAAATGCTTAAGTTTGTGGAGGCAACAGAAAACAAGGGAAACAAACCTATGAATCCATGTTTCTGGACTCTTTGGAAACTTGGTTAACGCCAGCTTTCCAAGATGCAAATCTTTAAGTGGATTTAAAGTGCCAGACAGTATTAATTCTTTCCTACAAAAGATAAAATAAATTTGTATGAATAAAAGAAGTAACGTGAAAACAGAACACAAATCTCCAAAACAAACAGCATAGCATGTCCTTTGTATCATAACAGAATTTCACTGTCAAACTACAAGAGTTTAAAGCGCCTTTGTTGGGTTAACCCATGTGCACCCTATTCAACCAGATCTAATAAAATAAATCCAGAAATCACTGAGTCAATTGCATTTGAATGTGGCTCTCCATTACATTTTCTGTTACTAATCAGAAAGCCAAGGAGTTTGGGTTATGTGTAGTGCCTGTTGAGAATCATGTTGCTTTTATCTGTACACTCTAAAAGCTAACAGAAGCACCTTTTTGTCTGTTTTTTTTTTTTTTTTTTTTTCTTTGATAAAAGGGCTGCCATTAGGGTTACATATATGACTTGAAATTAAGCGCTTAGATCATTCTTGTACATCTGAAAATACAGTTACTCTTTCATTGTCGTAGTTTAGCCTCAGTCAGGGCCAGACTATGCAGTCTCTCTCTCAGAGGATGCAGGGAGTGAGAGAATAGGGAGAGATAATCTAAGAAAAAAAAGCTCGTGGTTTGAGATAAGGACAGGGAGAAATCCTTAAAGTTACCATTACAGGCAAAACAGACTCGACTTGGGGAAAACCATTTATTACAAAAAACAAAGGAGGACAACGAGACAGAGAACAAGATAACCTCCTCCCACCCCTCCCTCTTCCCAGTTTTAACATTATCTCTACCACCTCCCCACTTCCTGAGCGGCACAGGGGGGAAGAGGGAATGGGGGTTACGATCAGTTCATCAGACATTGTTTTACACCACTGCTTCCTCCTCGGGGGAAGAACTCCTCACATTGCTCCCCTGCTCCAGCGTGGGGTTCCTCCCACAGGCCACAGTCCTTTGTGAAACTGCTCCGGTGCGGGTCATTTCTTCCACGGGGCAACAGCTGCCCCAGCGCAGGCCTTCCACAGGCCGCAGCCTCCTTTGGGCATCCGCCTGCCCCAGCGTGGGCTCCTCCCCGGGCTGCAGGTGGATCTCTGCTCCTCCGTGGGCCTCCATGGGCTGCAGGGGGACAACCTGCTCCACCATGGTCATCACCACGGGCTGCAGGGGAATTCTGGCCAGGAGCAGCATTATTCCTCCCCCTCCCTTCTTCACTGACTTTGGCATCTGCAGCTGTTCCTCTCACAAGAAATTCTTCACAATCAACTCAGGCAGATGCCTCTCGGGTTCTCTTCACATCTCATTCACATCTCATCTCCTCTCCACTTCTTGCAGCTGGGCTGGGCCCAGTGGGGCCCAGTTGGCCACCCAGTGGGAGGCCAAAGGGCGAAGGCCACAAGGCCCACAGGGTTTGCACCTCCCCCTCTCTGCCCTCCTCAGCATCTTCACATCACCTCTCCCTTCTTCTTTTTTCCTGTTTTCCCCTTCTTAAATACATTATCACAGAAGTGTTACCAGGGAACATTCTGCTACCAATTGGCTCGGCCCTGGCCAGCAGTGAGTCCACCCTAGGCCCATCAGAGTCCACTGAACAAAGGGGAAACGTCCAGCAGCTTCTTACAGAGGCTGCCACCATAGCACCCCTCACTAAATGAAACCAGAACACTCACAGAGCCTCCTCCCCACCCCTTACTCTAAGTTTTTAAATATGGCTCAATATACAATATCAAGGATGTCTAACTTTAGAAAGAAGGTGTCTAACTTTAGAAGAAGTGTACACACACTGTGTGTGTACAATGTTTTTCAAACAACAAAAAGGCTGAAATTGCTAAATTTACACGCATGTAGAACAACTTTTGGTTTAAAAAAAAATAAAAAATTGTCCTAACAAAATCTAATGTTCGTCCAAAGTCAGCCTTCCCAGAGTACCTCTGACACAGATCATGTATTTCTCTTTCTCGTCCTCTTTGCACTGAATTCCCTGCCCCAGACCCTATTCTTTTTTCTAGCTTTATAACTCTTGTTGCCTGTGCCAAATGTGTTTGTAGACATCACCTCATCATCAGTTACTACCAGGACATTAGACTCTATATCCTATTCTCCAATCTAGGAGACAGCAGTTTTGAAGTAAAGATACAGCAAGTTCCAAAAGTTACCACCTGCAGGCAGGACACATGCATTTCCCAGAACCTCCAGAAGTCACAATTAAAAACTAACTGTGCAAGAAGCAGAAGCAATTTTGACTTGGGTTTGGTGTGGGTTTGTTTTTTGGTTTGTTTTTTTTTTTTTTTTGGGTTGTGGGTTTTTTTGGCTGTTTGGGTTTTTAATATATAATTTATGGTTCATCATAATGATACGCATGGCAACAGGTTTAGCAAGGGGAGCACTAGTAGGTGAAGAGCAGATGATCAATTTTCTGACCAAAAAAAACAAAACGTGGGAAGAGGACAGGGAGGAAATACACTCTGAAAAACGCTACTATCCAGTAAGAAGGTAAAATTTTCTGCAGTCTGACACAGAACACATAGCATGGTTTTAAAGTTATGACCTGAGTCTCACAAACCGACTGAGATATTCCTTTAGTGTGAAGACACATGGTCATTTTCTGTCTGTTTTAGAGGTTTCAGTAGGAAACTGACTCCACCTGGTACTTTGGCTTTGTGTTGATTTAATTGAACTGTATACCCATAGCCAGAGGCTAATGGTGGCAACACTAACAGTGAGTAACATATTTCAAATTCAAGAAAAATGGTGAGATGTATACATCTAGACACTACCCTAGACCCTTCTTTTGCTACTGAACCAACAGTTAAATAAATCCTTAAGGAAGTTTTGCTCCTGATACCTAGTGAAGGCAGTAGAGAACTGTCTGCAGAGATCAGAAACATAGGTACCGGGGCATTTGTTTTTATCTGAATCAAGTTCCAGTACGTTTTAGACTGGATGCTTTTAGCAGGTGCCCAACAGGAAATCCAGGTATACCGGCCCAGCCCTTCTAAAACTATTCCTTTAAGATTCTCTCCAGTCTTAGCTAGGGAGCAGAAAGAGAATATTCCCCCACCTCTGAGGTTTACACAAAAATTATCAGATTACAGGGTTGTGAAGAACTGTTGCTTCTGGGCGCCATTAAGAGCAAGAAAGTAAATTCCTGCTCTTCCTCCACAATGACTCCTGCGCAGGTGCTGCAGCATGACCAATGATGAAGTCAGACTAATCCCAACATGCACAAGAAAGAATCAGGGTCAGAGGAGAACATGTCTGGACAAAGGACAGCCACCTTCCTCCCCTTCTGTTGCACTGTATCTACTGAGGGCTATTCAGCTTTGATGAGCTGCACTGGTAACGTCAGAAAATTGACCTGTTACCCCAAAAGGCCACAGATATGATACTCAAAGAGTGGTAATTTTAGCATTCCTTCAAGACTCCTTGAAGGAGTCTTGACACAGCTGAAAAGCTCTTGCTGTGTCACTAATTACCCCATAAAACATAGCTTACAGCTGACTCACACGTAAGGCCCAGGTCCTTCTGATGTCATTCACTGAGCACAACATACCTCACGTTCCAAGCAGTGGTGAAGTCGGGGTTCAGCAGCAGCAGGGTACATGTGATATCTATCAGCTCTAAAATGATTGAACAAGAGACACAAAGATTAGTAATTATTCACACACAGTAATGTTCTCCCTGCATTCCCTTACTCCCTGTCCTTCATTAAAGTCTCTCCTCCGTGGGCTGCTGTACCTATGGATGCTCATCTCTGCAAAACATTGCTCCATCTCATTCCAGAAATGTTAGCTTAATTCAAGAGAGAGCAAAATCTGCCACATCCTCCCTTTTCATTATTTTAAATAATGGGCTTCTGTCTTGCTAACAACTCTGAGAAGTCTGCAGCTGGAAATTTCTGACCTCTACCTGTACTGCTATAATCAAACACACACTATGGTCTCAGTAAGGGACAGTAATTACATAGAATCCTTGAGTATTTAGTGATTTTAATTGCAGATGTGCTATGTATATCACAGAGAATTATTCAAAGAAAATCCAACAATTTTAAAATAAGATAACACTGTTAAAAATATACTCTACTATTTCTGTACAAGTCTGAGCTGCAGATGGCTGCCATATACTACACTGTTATCAAAACCACACATACTATAAAAAACCTGTACCTAGGAAAATGAAATGTCATAACCATGAATTAGGATCACAAAATAACTCCACTGTCTAACTGAACAGAAAACACTTTAAATACATTCTGAAGTGACAGTCTTGCTTCAAACTGAGGTTTTAAGACTAATTCACTAAGAAGAACAAAGAGAACATTTGTTTGCATCCCTGCAAACTGCACAGATTGTATTACACTTATTTTTAACAATATCATAAACAGAAGACATATATATATGGTTGCTGAGAACGGAAGAGTAATTTCATTGTAATCTAGTCTTTCCCTTTGCCTTTGCACTCCGCTGCACCACTCGAGCAGTTTGAGTCCCACCAGGGTAACAGTGGAGGATCCATGAGGCATCTCCACTTAAGCTTGAGATACTAAGGACTTTCACTGTGTTGACTCCCTTAACCTCTGGTCTCAGGAAACACAGCATCAGATCAATAAACCTATCCTGCAATCACAATTCTTAAATTTACATGGTAATTTTGCAACTGAATAAGAAGAAACTTGCTTCAAAACTGAAGGTGACTATCCAGGCTTTTACTGCCAAGAAAGTTTGGCTATATTCTCTCCCAATCACCCTGAATTTAACTTACTAAATAGATTGTATTCCAGGCAATTTCCAGCAAATAAGAGGCATTTTTTTTAAGGAAAGAAAGGAAAATGAAAAACAGGGTCTTTCCTGGAACTAGATCTCTGGTTAGCGTAGTTAATATGACTGCAAAATGAAATTTTAAAGTCACTGATGAAATGCAACAATAATGGAGCATATTAAATCAAAAGGCAAAGGAACAGGGCTTCATGTATCCTTGAACCAAGACTTTGAGAGAAATTAATACTTAAGTGGCTCAAAAAGCAGAATAGCTTTATATATTACTGTATGACTACTTGTTCATTTATGTCAAATAAAGTAATTTTGTGTTTTCCATGATGTTCCTGCTTAGGAGGAACATGTTATGCCATCATATAATGCGAGGAGGCGTATGGGAGAATTCTTTAGTGTACACTGTCAATTTTGCACTAAGCTGTCATAGTCATATTTTTTAAATTACATCAAGGAATAAACTTAACTTTATTTTCTTGAGGTGTAGTTGAGATCTTTTTTCCTTTAATTAAAAATTTAATTTTAAAGCCTTCTTTGTTGCTAGGGAATGAATATTTCCGAGATGTACAAAGCTTCCTCCTAATTTGATGCCTAAATGTAGAGCTTTTTCTTTGACTTACTCAGTTACAGTACAGCAAAGTACTTCAACATCTATAGAGACAGATCAATTGCCCAATTGAGATATCGAGGATCACTCACATACATAAAACTAAACACTTACTAGATGTTTTGCTGGCTACTGTTTCAATTTTACACTCAAAAACTTCATTGGCAACATTTAACAAAACACCAGTTTTAAGGATTGATAGTTAAAACTGTGAGCTGTCATTGTTTCATCTAGATTGCCTATTTTACTGTCTCAAAATACTAGTTATTCCATATTTTTTAAAATATCCGAGTTTTACATATCATTAATATATATATAATGAAATGCTTCGATTATTCTGCTATTATTGCCCTGTGTCATAAACAACACACCCAAATTGCCTTTCAAAATGCAGTAAGCCAAGAGCTATTAATAACTCATCCAAGGTAAGATATCTCTTGACATCAAATTCACAGTGCCTACCTACTACATGGCAACCGAGAGTTTCTTCAACGAAAAAGAGTCATGAAGTACTAGCTTTGTTGCTAACACAAAAGGAAGGCTAAATACCTTTATTTGGTTAACTGCACTTCTACCCCATCCAGCTGAAAATAAAGTTCACCATGGGAAGTGTCAATCAACCTAGATCTGATGCTCTGAACTCTTTATAGTATGTTTCAAAAATTACACTAAGCCAGCAATTTCCTGGCAGTCAAGATTAAATACAATCTAAAGCAAATTTAAAATATATGTGACTCTCTTGTCTAGGGGAGAAGCTAGTGCTAAAGTCTTTTGTGTTTGGAGTTTTTTGTGTTTGATGGGGTTTTCTGTTGTTCATATTTGTAAATAATCACCAATTGGAGAGAAAGTTGGCTGGGCTGGGCTGCATTTAAAGGCTCCAATGCTCAGTCACGTTACATATCAATCCAACAGGACCGTGCAATAAAGCAGATCTATATGCAGGGCTTTTTCATTTGTTAAAGGAAGGAAAGGTGTTCGCTACAGGAGGGAAAGGTAAATGAAGATGCAGTGCAGGATAAGAAGAAAAGTAGAGACACAGCAAAATGCTACAACAAAAGAGAGAGAAAAAAAAAAAAAAAACAACCAAAAACCACAACACCACAATTAAAGGCAGTTCTGAACCAAGTCATAAAAGATCCTGAACTTCTTAGTGTTGATTTTGTAAATACAATAGTTTTAGTAATTATTAGGTACTACCACTGTATACTATGGTTGACGAGACACATTAAGCAAAAGCTTATTACCACCTAGTTCAGTCTTTTGAATACTTTTTAGAAACGGTTTTCATAGTCTACATGACTCCACTTGCAAGAATACAGTTTGTTTACCCTACTAAGTCATGATTTCCAGTTAACATTACTATTCCGGTATTGTCAAAGGTCTGAAACAGAACCAAACTGAGCCCAAGAAGGTTGTCTACCATTTTATCCATTTTCCTGTTACAGAGTTGCATTATATCCTGAACATTGTCAAAGGAAAGAAGCAGACAAAAGGAAAATCTCACAGCAATATCCAGTTCTTTCACGTTGAACAGAATCATTTAGGTTGGAAAAGACCCTTGGGATCATCAAGTCCAACTATAAATCTATAATGCAGAAGTCTGGTATTGGGCACAATGCTGCTCCTACAAATGCTCTCAGCTCAGCAAGATCAACATTACAAGCAACCCCTGAGTCTGAGTGGGTTTCCCATATCCAGATCCACAACAGCAGGTACACCAGCACTAAAGAAACACTCTGCTTCAAGTCTTTTGCTGCAGCATAAGCACATGCTCCAGCGTTTTCTCGGGAAAGGTTTGCGATTAATATTTACATA
Source organism: Tetrax tetrax (assembly GCA_009806455.1). Taxonomy (NCBI): domain Eukaryota; kingdom Metazoa; phylum Chordata; class Aves; order Otidiformes; family Otididae; genus Tetrax; species Tetrax tetrax. The sequence goes on from WHYT01017877.1 coordinate 481,517, forward strand.
TTAACAAGTGATTAATATTGACATATTAACAAGGAGCACACAAAGATCTCATGCAGTGTGGACTCTGCGCCAGAGATGTCTAACAACACAGTTTTAGTAACCTCTGAGCCACTTTTCAAGTCCTATGACAGATCTTGCACACAATTACAGTGTCAGTGACAAAAACCAATGTCTTTTCTTTACAATTTAAAAGTACTTTCTTATAGATGCATTTTAAGCAAACTACAGCATCATAGGTGCTCACAACATACATGTTCTAAGTCTCCTCAGCTGCAAAAGGATAACTATTAGAGTATGTTTTCAGTTCATTTTCAATATGGCTGCATTCAGATTTTTATTTTTACAAGTGTGTTACACTAAGATGTGCTTTTTCAGAAGTCTTGTGGAAACACAGATTTATGGAAGGTAAGGACATTCCAGGAGTATGCACAATAATACTTAGCATAAAAAGAGAAGACGTTTGTAGCAATTTCAGGAAACCATCTTGTGATAATACAAATAATATGTACGCATAAATTAAAAAAATATTGAAGCAAGGATAAAAATGTATTGTAAAATTAGGATTTCTAAAATGGAACAATAGCAAGATGACAATCATGATTCTGGATTCCAAGACACCATCTTGTTCAATTATCCAAAAGAAGCATCAATAGAATATCCAACTGATTTTTGCAGCAGTAATAAACCAATTATCCCTTCACTACATTCAGAAGAAAACAACTACCTTGCCAAATTCCAAGCATGCATTTCTGTCTACAAAGAGGAAGTATGAGGAAAATCCTTGAGGATATTCCAAATGTACAGAAAATGTAACATCTCTTGATAGAGTATGCTTACTTACGCCACATAAGAGACAATTCTGTAAACATACCTAGGAAAGACTTCCACCTCCATTCCCTCCACCACTGTAGTTCAGTTTCTGCTAAAATTTCCTATCAAATGTGAAAATCAATTACGGTAAAACATTCTACACTCTATAAGCTGTTCTTTGCTTTACAAATAGGTTATTAACATGGTGAGGTCCTGATCATGTTTAATAGTAGTGACACAAACTCAATAGACGTGAAAATGCTGCAGATCACCTCTTCTTACACATTTTACACTGACTTTTGTAATCGAAGAAACAAAGGAGAAGGCACTTTCATTTTCAAAAGAAGAAAACCAAACAAGTCTCAAAAAACAGGCAGTAATCTAAAGTTCATGCCACTCTATTATTTACTGACACAGTTTTATGATCTGAATTTGTAGAGGAAGGGTTCTGTGAGGTTTCATCTGGGAGGGAAGCAGAGACACTCTCCATACCATCCTGACAGAACAGCCTTGTGCCACAGCGTCAGGGCAACAAAGCCCCTGGATTGGTGTGAATGGAGCAGGGTGCCAGCACATTGGCAGTCAGGTGCCCTTTAGCTAAGAGCTACCAGTGTTCTTCAGCCTCCCCATGCAAGACTGACACAAGTCTTAGTGGTTTGCATTTTGACTTGAACAACAAGTTTTTGTTTGTGTAGTGACTTCTAGGGAAAGACTTCTGTGTAACACTTGAGACTGAAATTAAAAGTCTCCCTGTAGAAGATTTGCAGTGCAATCAAAATACAACTCACAAACTCTTACCTCAGACCCGCAAAGAACACTGCAACAAGAACCACTGGTCTTCATAAGACTGTGCTAGCAAGTTCAGCTCTTTAATGCTAAAATTTGTGTCTGGCTACGTGTCAGAATCAACATTATTTATATTCCTTACATTAAAGCTCTTTTTATTGAATTGTATAATTGTCAGCATTATAAATTCTGAATTTGCAAACAGATCACAACCACTGGTTTCTATCAGAAATGAATGCATCAATAACAAATTGGTGGCAGCTATCAAAGAGATTCAGGTCTTAGTAGCTCCAACCACAAACCACAGAGATCAAGTAAGAAATGGAAGTTACTCATGTTAGAAATATACATCCCTGTTGTGGTTATGCTTAGTGAGGGGGGCCTAAGGCGGTAGCTTCTGTAGGAAATTGCTAGAAGTCGCTCCCCTTTGTTCAGTGGACTCGGCCGGGCCTAGGGCGGACCCGCTGCTGGCCAAGGCCGAGCAGATAGGGAGCAGAATGTCTCGTGTAATGCCTCTGCGATAACGTATTTAAGAAGGGGAAAACAAAAAAAAAAAAAAAAGAGAAGAGAAGATGTGAAGAAGCTGAGCAGGGGCAGAGGCACAGAGGGGGAGGTGCAGGCCTCTGTCACCCTCTGGCCTCTCGCCAGGCGGCTGACTGGGACCAACTCAGCCCGGCCCGGCTGCAAGAGGTGGAGAGGAGATGGGATGGGTGATGTGAAGAGATTCTGAGAGGCTTCTGCCAGCCTGTTGTGAAGAATGAACTTTTCTTGTGAGAGAAACAGCTGCAGATGCCAAGGTCAGTGAAGAAGGAGGGGAGGAGTAATGCGGCTCCTGGCCAAGGTTCCCCTGCAGGGGGGAGCAGGTTGTCCCCCTATGCTCTCGGAGGGTGGGGGGATTGAGAGAGAGACTGCGTACGATGATCCCAATCGGGGCTGAACTACGACAATCCCCTAGAAATAAAGTCTTCTAAAGATTTCTGTAATAAAAAAGAATATTCAAGAAAACAAACAGTGTGAAAATAAATAAATAAATAAATAAATAAATAAATAAATAAATAAATAAGGGCAATGTAAAATCTCCAAAATCCACAAAATACTTTTTCTAGGTAATCACAAAATGACATCACATTAACCCTCTGTTGAGGGTTGAACACACAAAAATAGGATGCTTTGTAGGCAGTCAAAGATCTCCCATGTCACACCTATTTACAATTCTTTTTTAAAAAAATCGAAATATACTGAAAGAAGGGATTAATACTAAGGAATCAAGCTGATAAGTAGTGATCAATGATTTACTAACCTTGAGAGAAAGAACAGTAGAGTCATAAACTTAACATAACGAGATATTTTCAGGATGCTCTAGCAGGAGCTAAGATAAGTTAGATGTGAACTTCCTGAGGGGGTACAGACACTGGCTGAGACCAAGATAAAGGGACTTAAGTTTAGAACCAACTGATAGGGTGGAATAACCAAGGAAATTGGGAACCAGCAAAGATAAGTCATCAAGAAGCCACCCTGGCAGCAAGAACAAAGCAGGACAAAGGTCTGAATCCAGGCAGCTGGACACAGTGCTAAAAGGAGGAGAGAACGACCACCAGAGAGACTGTGACTCCTGAGCACAGACATGAGATGGACACAGAGACCGGGAAATAACCTGTCGTGGGAGGAAACTTATGATAGCGATTTCTCAGAAACCTAGTTAATATATAACCAAGTCCACGGGAATTCTATGAATATGCATGTCTGTAATGCGTAAATACTGTACCTGTTGCTTAACACGTTGCACACTTTTGGAGGAGCGTATCCCCTGTGCTGCCCAGCGCTGAATAAACATACTTACTTCACAGTCTTACAGATTGTGGAGTCTGTTTTCTGCACGTCAATACAACATACACTAAGGTATTTTTCATGCAAGTAAAATAAACCAAAAACCAAACCAAACAGATGAAAAAGAAAACAAAGCTTTACAAGTATCAAGCCGTATGGATTAATGATTTCTGGTACTCCTACATCTGAAAAACACTGTGCTTGTTCTTTGCTTCAGATCCACACATCACCACAGTTCCCCTTCTGACTCAGGAAAGCAGGACAAAATTCTTTCTGTAAAGATTAATGTCAGTTTCGTAAATCACTCACAGGCATAAGTCACCCCCTTCTAACCCTTCCAGCTTGGGCTAGAGAGAAATTATTACATTTTCAACTAAGCAACTTGTTTAGGTTGCCAAGATGCACAATCCAAAGCCTGCCCCTCCCTCCCAGTTACACTCAGTTCTTTCAGAACAGGTTAAACTGGTTTTAAGAAGGGCCAGAGTTGTGTCAAAAAAGGTAAATGATCTGGATGAGCAGTCAGAATGCACTCTCAGTGAGTTTGCAGAGGACATGAAGTTGGCTGGAAGTATTGTTCTGCTTGATGGTAGGAAGGCTCTACAGAGGGGTCTGGACAGGCTGGATCAATGAGCAGAGGCCAGCTGTACACTGTTCAGCAAGGCTAAATGCTGGGTCCTGCACTTGGGTCACAACTCCATGCAATGCTATAGGCTCGGGGAAGAGTGGCTGGAAAGCTGCCCAACGGAAAAGGACACAGGAGTGTTTGTTATCGGCCAGCTATAAACATATAAATATGTTTATCGGCCACCGATGAACATCGGTTTAGTGGTGGACTTGGCAGTATTACGCTTACAGTTGGACTTGATGATCTTAAAGGTCTTTGCCAACCTAAAGGATTCTACGATAAATTAAAAAATGTGCATTAAGAATCACATAAGATACTATTCTCCAACTGCATAACTTACCATCTTTGTTCAGCCATTGTTTTCTCTGTCTGTACAGGAGAAGTTTATTGTGGACATATGGCAAAAGAAACTTGACACACCAGCTCTCCACACCAAGCTTGTTTTCCACCAGGACGATAGGGCTCCGGTTATACCTGGCTTCAGGGCAGGGTATTAATCCAATTTCATCTCTTAAAAACAGAAAGAAATACAATAAACTTATTTCTAGTAGATGCCAATTATTTTTCTCAATGGAGCAGACTGGCAATGCTTCCCACTCCATCAGTCCATCATCTCTTTCCCTGTTTTTACTGAAATCTGTACTCATTAACCTCAACACAGCTCCTCGAATTTTTGCCTGACTGCAGGTACAATAAAATGCATTTTCAGAAAGCCATCTTCTACAAAACTCATGCAGTATATTAACTTGGCAAATAAATGATTCAAACATGCCTTAAGGCACGAATAAAGATTTAAGTTTAGCAAAAAAGTAAATGTACTTTACCTCTGTACAACTTACTCAGACACAATATAAAAGCCAGTTGTGGTTTCGAGTTAAGAGTCACTACAAAAATTTTCTATTAGTTCACCAATGCTGTAGTGATAGAAAAACATAAATATTTTAAGACTTGCTGACGACTCTGGAAGTAATAGCCTGATTAGATGAGCCACCTTGAATTCAAAATCCTTTAAATGTTCTCTAAGAAGATTCATTTTGGTGATTCTGGCTCTTCTCACCTTAAGATAATTGGAAAAGTTTTGTTAGATTTTGCCAAAGATCCTGAATGAGGAAGGTCTCTTTTTTGTATTTTTAGATTATGACCTAAGCAGTTTAACCCAGCTGAATTAACACAAGTACCCCTCACTTTGTGATGGAGCTGTAACAACTGCTACCGCAAGGGAAACAAAACGCATGAACCAGTACAGCCACCTGACTGACCCAAAGGATCCCAGGTGTGCCCTGCAGCAGCGTGACCAGGTGCTCTGAAACCAAAGATCACGCAAAAGAAAATCGCACAGACGGCAATATGTGCGTTTCCACATGTCCCCTTTTCCCCTCTCCTACGCAAGGCAGCCTGCTGAACAGGGGGAAGATTTAAGACAGAGAGGTCCGTCTGATTAAATGGCAACTTTGTATGAGAGGCTTTAACCAAGCCTTTAAGAGAATAGTGATGGCCACAAAAATTCATGCCAGCAAACAAAGCCGAAGAGACTCAGCTGTTTAGTTTCAAAGGGCCATACTGTATTTTACTTTCTCCTCAGCTTTCTCTGTGTGTAGGGATGTTGCAAGAGCAGCTTTAACAGCTTCTTAAAAACAAACACAGGTTGTCAAGCATTCACACTCAACTGGACAAAAAGCAACACTATTTCATACTTTCCATTATGCATGATTTCTCCACCAACTCCTGTTCAGTGGAATATTTTGTTACTTAGGAAGGAGATCCTCAGATCTCAGGCAGGAAAAAGACTTCTTTTGACATCTCAGACAGAAAGCGAATTTTCCACCTTAAATTTTCTCAAGACAAGATCTACAACTACACTCCAAGTGCCAACCTCAGAACCTCAACTAACTTATCTTAAATGAGTTTTGTTACTGGACAATCTGAGTGTAGTGATTTAGTTCTGTGTCGTCATTGGATTATTACTAAAGTAATCAAAAGTGATATCATGTGCTTGTTTAAGAATATATTTGCTTATTCAGAAAATTGATTTAATCTTCTATACGCCACAACATACAGCACAAGCCACAAAGAGCACAATTAACTTGAGGTAAGGTATTTGCCAATCACCTGGCTCTATCTCCAAACAGACACTCAGGTCCCTTGGTCATCTGAAAACAGAGAGGGGAAAAAACAGCGTTTTCCTACCCTGCTAATTGCAAGCCATGGTTATCAAAACAAGATCCTCATCCCTGCTGCTCCACTCAACACAGCTTACACACTTTAGGAAGCCAGTCATATTAGACCTAAAATGACATTCCTGTCTGCTTCTTTCAACATGGTACCTCACAGCCTAAAGTTTACACTTACAGCTAGCTCCTTTCTTTCATGAATGTTAAACCCAGTCCTTGGTCAAACTTCGCCTGGCTTTGCATACAAGGACATACAGGTCCCCACCTGCAATGAAGATGCAGTCATTCACAGTTTTCCTAATTAACTCTGTGAATTACCACAAAAATCTACCAGCTATTGCTTACAAACAGTCTACCAAAGGTAAACAGCAAGCAGAGGAAAAACAAGCAAACAAAAAAAAAAAAAAAAAAAAAAAAAAAAAAAAAC